>CAKAJE020001381.1:0-30015 GCA_916610135.2 Macropis europaea
TTGAGATGCCGCTTAGCCCAATACGCTATGTGAAATAGGAGCGACGTAAATTGAACAAATGTGATAGAATTTCGCTGAATTCTTATATTAACCAAAATATAAAATGATCTAATCGGGTCTCTGATTGCCCTATCATAGAAGTTTAAGAGTGCATTTTGCTCGCCATTCCACGCGCTTTAAGATGCCGCCTAGCCCAGTGCGCTATCTGAAATAGGAGCGACGTAAGTTGAACAAATGTGATAGAATAACGCTGAATTCTTATATTAACCGTAATATGAAATGATCTAATCGGGTCTCTGATTGCCCTACCCTAGAAGTTTAATAGTGCATTTTACTCGCCATTTCTTGCGCTTTGAGATGCCGCTTAGCCCAATACGCTATCTGAAATATCAGCGACATAAATCGAACAAATGTGAGAGAATTTCGCTGAATTCTTAAATTAACCATAATATAAAATGATCTAATGTGGTCTCTGTTTGCCCTACCCTAGAAGTTTAATAGTGCATTTTACTCGCCATTTCTTGCGCTTTGAGATGCCGCTTAGCCCAATACGCTATCTGAAATATCAGCGACATAAATTGAACAAATGTGAGAGAATTTCGCTGAATTCTTAAATTAACCATAATATAAAATGATCTAATGTGGTCTCTGTTTGCCTACCCTAGAAGTTTAATAGTGCATTTTACTCGCCATTTCTTGCGCTTTGAGATGCCGCTTAGCACAAGTCGCTATCTGAAATAGGAGCGATGTAAATTGATCAAATGTGATAGAGTTTCGCTGAATTCTTATATTAACCTTAATGTAAAATAATCTAATCGGGTCTTTGTTCGCCCTACCCTAGCAGTTTAATAGTGCATTTTACTCGCCACTTCATGCGCTTTGAGATGCCGCTTAGCCCAATAAGCTATCTGAAATAGGATCGACGTAAATTGAACAACTGTGATAGAATTTCGCTGAATTCTTATATTAACCAAAATATAAAATGATCTAATCGGGTCTCTGATTGCCCTATCATAGAAGTTTAATAGTGCATTTTACTCGTCATTCTACGCGCTTTAAGATGCCGCCTAGCCCAGTACGCTATCTGAAATAGGAGCGACGTAAATTGAACAAATGTGATAGAATTTTTCTGAATTCTTAAATTAACCGTAATATAAAATGATCTAATCGGGTCTCTGTTTGCATTACCATAGAAGTTTAATAGTGCATTTTACTCACCATTTCATGCGCTTTGAGATGCCGCCTAGCCCAATACGCTATCTGCAATAGGATCGACGTAAATTGTACAAATGAGATAGAATTTCGCTGAATTCTTAAATTAACCATAATATAAAGTGATCTAAACTGGTCTCTGTTTGCCCCGCCCTAGAAGTTTAATAGTGCATTTTACTCGTCATTTCTTGCGCTTTGAGGTGCCGCTTAGCCCAATACGCTATCTGAAATAGGAGCAACGTAAATTGAACAAATGTGATAGAATTTCGCTGAATTCTTAAATTAACCATAATATAAAATGATCTAATGGGGTCTCTGTTTGCCCTACCCTAGAAGTTTAATAGTGCATTTTACTCGCCATATCATGCGCTTTGAGATGCCGCTTAGCCCAATACGCTATCTGAAATAGGAACGACGTAAATTGAACAAATGTGATAGAATTTTGCTGAATCTTTAAATTAACCATAATATAAAATGATCTAATCGGGTCTCTGATTGCCCTACCCTAGAAGTTTAATAGCGCATTTTACTCAGCATTTCATGCGCTTTGAGATGCCGCTTATCCCAATACGCTATCTGAAATAGGAGCGACGTAAATTAAACAAATGTGATAGAATTTCGCTGAATTCTTATATTAACCAAAATATAAAATGATCTAATCGGGTCTCTGATTGCCCTATCATAGAAGTTTAATAGTGCATTTTACTCGCCATTCCACGCGCTTTAAGTTGCCGCCTAGCCCAGTACGCTATCTGACATAGGAGCGACGTAAATTGAACAAATGTGATAGAATTTCGCTGAATTCTTATATTAACCAAAATATAAAGTGATCTAATCGGGTCTCTGATTGCCCTATCATAGAAGTTTAATAGTGCATTTTACTCGCCATTCCTCGCGCTTTAAGATGCCACCTATCCGGGTACGCTATCTGAAATAGGAGCGACGTAAATTGAACAAATGTGATAGAATTTTTCTGAATCCTTAAATTAACCATAATATAAAATGATCTAATCGGGTCTCTGATTGCCCTACCCTAGAAGTTTAATAGCGCATTTTACTCAGCATTTCATGCGCTTTGAGATGCCGCTTATCCCAATACGCTATCTGAAATAGGAGCGACGTAAATTGAACAAATGTGATAGAATTTTGCTGAATTCTTAAATTAACCATAATATGAAATGACCTAATCGGGTCTCTGTTTGCCCTACCCTAGAAGTTTAATAGTGCATTTCACTCGCCATTTCTTTCGCTTTGAGATGCCGCTTAGCCCAATACGCTATCTGAAATATCAGCGACGTAAATTGAACAAATGTGAGAGAATTTCGCTGAATTCTTAAATTAACCATAATATAAAATGATCTAATGTGGTCTCTGTTTGCCCTACCCTAGAAGTTTAATAGTGCATTTTACTCGCCATTTCTTGCGCTTTGAGATGCCGCTTAGCACAAGTCGCTATCTGAAATAGGAGCGATGTAAATTGATCAAATGTGATAGAGTTTCGCTGAATTCTTATATTAACCAAAATATAAAGTGATCTAATCGGGTCTCTGATTGCCCTATCATAGAAGTTTAATAGTGCATTTTACTCGCCATTCCTCGCGCTTTAAGATGCCGCCTATCCGGGTACGCTATCTGAAATAGGAGCGACGTAAATTGAACAAATGTGATAGAATTTTTCTGAATTCTTAAATTAACCATAATGTGAAATGACCTAATCGGGTCTCTGTTTGCCCTACCCTAGAAGTTTAATAGTGCATTTTACTCGCCATTTCTTGCGCTTTGAGATGCCGCTTAGCCCAATACGCTATCTGAAATATCAGCGACGTAAATTGAACAAATGTGAGAGAATTTCGCTGAATTCTTAAATTAACCATAATATAAAATGATCTAATGTGGTGTCTGTTTGCCCTACCCTAGAAGTTTAATAGTGCATTTTACTCGCCATTTCTTGCGCTTTGAGATGCCGCTTAGCACAAGTCGCTATCTGAAATAGGAGCGATATAAATTGAACAAATGTGATAGAATTTCGCTGAATTCTTATATTAACCAAAATATAAAGTGATCTAATCGGGTCTCTGATTGCCCTATCATAGAAGTTTAATAGTGCATTTTACTCGCCATTCCTCGCGCTTTAAGATGCCGCCTATCCGGGTACGCTATCTGAAATAGGAGCGACGTAAATTGAACAAATGTGATAGAATTTTTCTGAATTCTTAAATTAACCATAATATGAAATGACCTAATCGGGTCTCTGTTTGCCC
Organism: Macropis europaea; assembly: GCA_916610135.2. NCBI lineage: Eukaryota > Metazoa > Arthropoda > Insecta > Hymenoptera > Melittidae > Macropis > Macropis europaea. The sequence goes on from CAKAJE020001381.1 coordinate 3,474, forward strand.
TACCCTAGAAGTTTAATAGTGCATTTTACTCGCCATTTCTTGCGCTTTGAGATGCCGCTTAGCCCAATACGCTATCTGAAATATCAGCGACGTATATTGAACAAATGTGCGAGAATTTCGCTGAATTCTTAAATTAACCATAATATAAAGTGATCTAATCGGGTCTCTGATTGCCCTATCATAGAAGTTTAATAGAGCATTTTACTCGACATTTCTTGCGCTTTGAGATGCCGCTTAGCCCAATACGCTATCTGAAATAGGAGCGACGTAAATTGAACAAATGTGATAGAATTTCGCTGAATTCTTATATTAACCAAAATATAAAATGATCTAATCGGGTCTCTGATTGCCCTATCACAGAAGATTAAGAGTGCATTTTGCTCGCCATTCCACGCGCTTTAAGATGCCGCCTAGCCCAGTACGCTATCTGAAATAGGAGCGACGTAAGTTGAACAAATGTGACAGGATCACGCTGAATTCTTATATTAACCGTAATATGAAATGGTCTAATCGGGTCTCCGTTTGCCTTATCCTAGAAGTTTAATAGTGCATTTTACTGGCCATTTCATGCGCTTTGAGATGCCGCTTATCCCAGTACGCTATCTGAAATTGGAGCGACGTAAATTGAACAAATGTCATAGAATTTTGCTGAATTCTTAAATTAACCATAATATGAAATGACCTAATCGGGTCTCTGTTTGCCCTACCCTAGAAGTTTAATAGTGCATTTCACTCGCCATTTCTTGCGCTTTGAGATGCCGCTTAGCCCAATACGCTATCTGAAATATCAGCGACGTAAATTGAACAAATGTGAGAGAATTTCGCTGAATTCTTAAATTAACCATAATATAAAATGATCTAATGTGGTCTCTGTTTGCCCTACCCTAGAAGTTTAATAGTGCATTTTACTCGCCATTTCTTGCGCTTTGAGATGCCGCTTAGCACAATAAGCTATCTGAAATAGGATCGACGTAAATTGAACAACTGTGATAGAATTTCGCTGAATTCTTATATTAACCAAAATATAAAATGATCTAATCGGGTCTCTGATTGCCCTATCATAGAAGTTTAATAGTGCATTTTACTCGTCATTCTACGCGCTTTAAGATGCCGCCTAGCCCAGTACGCTATCTGAAATAGGAGCGACGTAAATTGAACAAATGTGATAGAATTTTTCTGAATTCTTAAATTAACCATAATATGAAATGACCTAATCGAGTCTCTGTTTGCCCTACCCTAGAAGTTTAATAGTGCATTTTACTCGCCATTTCTTGCGCTTTGAGATGCCGCTTAGCCCAATACGCTATCTGAAATATCAGCGACATAAATTGAACAAATGTGAGAGAATTTCGCTGAATTCTTAAATTAACCATAATATAAAATGATCTAATGTGGTCTCTGTTTGCCCTACCCTAGAAGTTTAATAGTGCATTTTACTCGCCATTTCTTGCGCTTTGAGATGCCGCTTAGCACAAGTCGCTATCTGAAATAGGAGCGATGTAAATTGATCAAATGTGATAGAGTTTCGCTGAATTCTTATATTAACCTTAATGTAAAATAATCTAATCGGGTCTTTGTTCGCCCTACCCTAGCAGTTTAATAGTGCATTTTACTCGCCACTTCATGCGCTTTGAGATGCCGCTTAGCCCAATAAGCTATCTGAAATAGGATCGACGTAAATTGAACAACTGTGATAGAATTTCGCTGAATTCTTATATTAACCAAAATATAAAATGATCTAATCGGGTCTCTGATTGCCCTATCATAGAAGTTTAATAGTGCATTTTACTCGTCATTCTACGCGCTTTAAGATGCCGCCTAGCCCAGTACGCTATCTGAAATAGGAGCGACGTAAATTGAACAAATGTGATAGAATTTTTCTGAATTCTTAAATTAACCGTAATATAAAATGATCTAATCGGGTCTCTGTTTGCATTACCATAGAAGTTTAATAGTGCAATTTACTCACCATTTCATGCGCTTTGAGATGCCGCCTAGCCCAATACGCTATCTGCAATAGGATCGACGTAAATTGTACAAATGAGATAGAATTTCGCTGAATTCTTAAATTAACCATAATATAAAGTGATCTAAACTGGTCTCTGTTTGCCCCGCCCTAGAAGTTTAATAGTGCATTTTACTCGTCATTTCTTGCGCTTTGAGGTGCCGCTTAGCCCAATACGCTATCTGAAATAGGAGCAACGTAAATTGAACAAATGTGATAGAATTTCGCTGAATTCTTAAATTAACCATAATATAAAATGATCTAATGGGGTCTCTGTTTGCCCTACCCTAGAAGTTTAATAGTGCATTTTACTCGCCATATCATGCGCTTTGAGATGCCGCTTAGCCCAATACGCTATCTGATATAGGAACGACGTAAATTGAACAAATGTGATAGAATTTTGCTGAATCTTTAAATTAACCATAATATAAAATGATCTAATCGGGTCTCTGATTGCCCTACCCTAGAAGTTTAATAGCGCATTTTACTCAGCATTTCATGCGCTTTGAGATGCCGCTTATCCCAATACGCTATCTGAAATAGGAGCGACGTAAATTAAACAAATGTGATAGAATTTCGCTGAATTCTTATATTAACCAAAATATAAAATGATCTAATCGGGTCTCTGATTGCCCTATCATAGAAGTTTAATAGTGCATTTTACTCGCCATTCCACGCGCTTTAAGTTGCCGCCTAGCCCAGTACGCTATCTGACATAGGAGCGACGTAAATTGAACAAATGTGATAGAATTTCGCTGAATTCTTATATTAACCAAAATATAAAGTGATCTAATCGGGTCTCTGATTGCCCTATCATAGAAGTTTAATAGTGCATTTTACTCGCCATTCCTCGCGCTTTAAGATGCCACCTATCCGGGTACGCTATCTGAAATAGGAGCGACGTAAATTGAACAAATGTGATAGAATTTTTCTGAATCCTTAAATTAACCATAATATAAAATGATCTAATCGGGTCTCTGATTGCCCTACCCTAGAAGTTTAATAGCGCATTTTACTCAGCATTTCATGCGCTTTGAGATGCCGCTTATCCCAATACGCTATCTGAAATAGGAGCGACGTAAATTGAACAAATGTGATAGAATTTTGCTGAATTCTTAAATTAACCATAATATGAAATGACCTAATCGGGTCTCTGTTTGCCCTACCCTAGAAGTTTAATAGTGCATTTCACTCGCCATTTCTTTCGCTTTGAGATGCCGCTTAGCCCAATACGCTATCTGAAATATCAGCGACGTAAATTGAACAAATGTGAGAGAATTTCGCTGAATTCTTAAATTAACCATAATATAAAATGATCTAATGTGGTCTCTGTTTGCCCTACCCTAGAAGTTTAATAGTGCATTTTACTCGCCATTTCTTGCGCTTTGAGATGCCGCTTAGCACAAGTCGCTATCTGAAATAGGAGCGATGTAAATTGATCAAATGTGATAGAATTTCGCTGAATTCTTATATTAACCAAAATATAAAGTGATCTAATCGGGTCTCTGATTGCCCTATCATAGAAGTTTAATAGTGCATTTTACTCGCCATTCCTCGCGCTTTAAGATGCCGCCTATCCGGGTACGCTATCTGAAATAGGAGCGACGTAAATTGAACAAATGTGATAGAATTTTTCTGAATTCTTAAATTAACCATAATGTGAAATGACCTAATCGGGTCTCTGTTTGCCCTACCCTAGAAGTTTAATAGTGCATTTTACTCGCCATTTCTTGCGCTTTGAGATGCCGCTTAGCCCAATACGCTATCTGAAATATCAGCGACGTAAATTGAACAAATGTGAGAGAATTTCGCTGAATTCTTAAGTTAACCATAATATAAAATGATCTAATGTGGTGTCTGTTTGCCCTACCCTAGAAGTTTAATAGTGCATTTTACTCGCCATTTCTTGCGCTTTGAGATGCCGCTTAGCACAAGTCGCTATCTGAAATAGGAGCGATATAAATTGAACAAATGTGATAGAATTTCGCTGAATTCTTATATTAACCAAAATATAAAGTGATCTAATCGGGTCTCTGATTGCCCTATCATAGAAGTTTAATAGTGCATTTTACTCGCCATTCCTCGCGCTTTAAGATGCCGCCTATCCGGGTACGCTATCTGAAATAGGAGCGACGTAAATTGAACAAATGTGATAGAATTTTTCTGAATTCTTAAATTAACCATAATATGAAATGACCTAATCGGGTCTCTGTTTGCCCTACCCTAGAAGTTTAATAGTGCATTTTACTCGCCATTTCTTGCGCTTTGAGATGCCGCTTAGCCCAATACGCTATCTGAAATATCAGCGACGTATATTGAACAAATGTGCGAGAATTTCGCTGAATTCATATATTAACCAAAATATAAAGTGATCTAATCGGGTCTCTGATTGCCCTATCATAGAAGTTTAATAGAGCATTTTACTCGACATTTCTTGCGCTTTGAGATGCCGCTTAGCCCAATACGCTATCTGAAATAGGAGCGACGTAAATTGAACAAATGTGATAGAATTTCGCTGAATTCTTATATTAACCAAAATATAAAATGATCTAATCGGGTCTCTGATTGCCCTATCACAGAAGATTAAGAGTGCATTTTGCTCGCCATTCCACGCGCTTTAAGATGCCGCCTAGCCCAGTACGCTATCTGAAATAGGAGCGACGTAAGTTGAACAAATGTGACAGGATCACGCTGAATTCTTATATTAACCGTAATATGAAATGGTCTAATCGGGTCTCCGTTTGCCTTATCCTAGAAGTTTAATAGTGCATTTTACTGGCCATTTCATGCGCTTTGAGATGCCGCTTATCCCAGTACGCTATCTGAAATTGGAGCGACGTAAATTGAACAAATGTCATAGAATTTTGCTGAATTCTTAAATTAACCATAATATGAAATGACCTAATCGGGTCTCTGTTTGCCCTACCCTAGAAGTTTAATAGTGCATTTCACTCGCCATTTCTTGCGCTTTGAGATGCCGCTTAGCCCAATACGCTATCTGAAATATCAGCGACGTAAATTGAACAAATGTGAGAGAATTTCGCTGAATTCTTAAATTAACCATAATATAAAATGATCTAATGTGGTCTCTGTTTGCCCTACCCTAGAAGTTTAATAGTGCATTTTACTCGCCATTTCTTGCGCTTTGAGATGCCGCTTAGCACAAGTCGCTATCTGAAATAGGAGCGATATAAATTGAACAAATGTGATAGAATTTCGCTGAATTCTTATATTAACCAAAATATAAAGTGATCTAATCGGGTCTCTGATTGCCCTATCATAGAAGTTTAATAGTGCATTTTACTCGCCATTCCTCGCGCTTTAAGATGCCGCCTATCCGGGTACGCTATCTGAAATAGGAGCGACGTAAATTGAACAAATGTGATAGAATTTTTCTGAATTCTTAAATTAACCATAATATGAAATGACCTAATCGAGTCTCTGTTTGCCCTACCCTAGAAGTTTAATAGTGCATTTTACTCGCCATTTCTTGCGCTTTGAGATGCCGCTTAGCCCAATACGCTATCTGAAATATCAGCGACATAAATTGAACAAATGTGAGAGAATTTCGCTGAATTCTTAAATTAACCATAATATAAAATGATCTAATGTGGTCTCTGTTTGCCCTACCCTAGAAGTTTAATAGTGCATTTTACTCGCCATTTCTTGCGCTTTGAGATGCCGCTTAGCACAAGTCGCTATCTGAAATAGGAGCGATGTAAATTGAACAAATGTGATAGAATTTCGCTGAATTCTTATATTAACCTTAATGTAAAATAATCTAATCGGGCCTTTGTTCGCCCTACCCTAGGAGTTTAATAGTGCATTTTACTCGCCACTTCATGCGCTTTGAGATGCCGCTTAGCCCAATAAGCTATCTGAAATAGGATCGACGTAAATTGAACAAATGTGATAGAATTGCGCTGAATTCTTAAATTAACCAAAATATAAAATGATCTAATCGGGTCTCTGATTGCCCTATCATAGAAGTTTAATAGTGCATTTTACTCGTCATTCCACGCGCTTTAAGATGCCGCCTAGCCCAGTACGCTATCTGAAATAGGAGCGACGTAAATTGAACAAATGTGATAGAATTTTGCTGACTTCTTAAATTAACCATAATATAAAATGATGTAATCGGGTCTCTGTTCGCCCTACCCAAGAAGTTTAATAGTGCATTTCTCTCGTCATTTCATGCGCTTTGAGATGCCGCTTAGCCCAATAGCTATCTGAAATAGGAGCGACGTAAATTGAACAAATGTGATAGAATTTCCCTGAAATCTTATATTAAACAAAATATAAAATGATCTAAACGGGACTCTGATTGCCCTATCATAGAAGTTTAGTAGTGCATTTTGCTCGCCCTTCCACGCGCTTTAAGATGCCGCCTAGCCCAGTACACTATCTGAAATAGGAGCGACGTATGTTGAACAAATGTGATAGAATTACGCTGAATTCTTATATTAACCGTAATATAAAATGATCTAATCGGGTCTCTGTTTGCATTACCATAGAAGTTTAATAGTGCATTTTACTCGCCATTTCATGCGCTTTGAGATGCCGCTTAGCCCAATACGCTATCTGCAATAGGATCGACGTAAATTGAACAAATGAGATAGAATTTCGCTGAATTCTTAAATTAACCATAATATAAAGTGATCTAAACTGGTCTCTGTTTGCCCCACCCTAGAAGTTTAATAGTGCATTTTACTCGCCATTTCTTGCGCTCTGAGATGCCGCTTAGCCCAATACGCTATCTGAAATAGGAGCAACGTAAATTGAACAAATGTGATAGAATTTCGCTGAATTCTTAAATTAACCATAATATAAAATGATCTAATGGGGTCTCTGTTTGCCCTACCCTAGAAGTTTAATAGTGCATTTTACTCGCCATATCTTGCGCTTTGAGATGCCGCTCAGCCCAATACGCTATCTGAAATAGGAGCGACGTAAATTGAACAAATGTGATAGAATTTCGCTGAATTCTTATATTAACCAAAATATAAAATGATCTAATCGGGTCTCTGATTGCCCTATCATAGAAGTTTAAGAGTGCATTTTGCTCGCCATTCCACGCGCTTTAAGATGCCGCCAAGCCCAGTACGCTATCTGAAATAGGAGCGACGTAAGTTGAACAAATGTGATAGAATAACGCTGAATTCTTATATTAACCGTAATATGAAATGGTCTAATCGGGTCTCCGTTTGCCTTATCCTAGAAGTTTAATAGTGCATTTTACTGCCCATTTCATGCGCATTGAGATGCCGCTTAGCCCAATACGCTATCTGAAATAGGAGCGATGTAAATTGAACAAATGTGATAGAATTTCGCTGAATTCTTAAATTAACCACAATATAAAATTATCTAATCGGGTCTCTGATGGCCCTATCATAGAAGTTTATTAGTTCATTTTACTCGCCATTCCTCGCGCTTTAAGATGCCGCCTGTGCGGGTACGCTATCTGAAATAGGAACGACGTAAATTGAACAAATGTGATAGAATTTTTCTGAATTCTTAAATTAACCATAATATGAAATGACCTAATCGGGTCTCTGTTTGCCCTACCCTAGAAGTTTAATAGTGCATTTTACTCGCCATTTCTTGCGCTTTGAGATGCCGCTTAGCCCAATACGCTATCTGAAATATCAGCGACGGAAATTGAACAAATGTGAGAGAATTTCGCTGAATTCGTAAATTAACCATAATATAAAATGATCTAATGGGTTCTCTGTTTGCCCTACCCTAGAAGTTTAATAGTGCATTTTACTCGCCATTTCCTGCGCTTTGAGATGCCGCTTAGCACAAGTCGCTATCTGAAATAGGAGCGATGTAAATTGAACAAATGTGATAGAATTTCGCTGAATTCTTAAATTAACCATAATATAAAATGATCTAATGGGGTCTCTGATTGCCCTACCCTAGAAGATTAATAGTGCATTTCACTCGCCATTTCATGCGCTTTGAAATGCCGCTTAGCCCAATACGCTATCTGCAACATGAGCGACGTAAATTGAACAAATGTGATAGAATTACGCTAAATTCTTATATTAACCGTAATATAAAATGATCTAATCGGGTCTCTGTTTGCCCTACCCTAGAAGTTTAACAGTGCATTTTACTCGTCATTTCATGCGCTTTGAGATGCCGCATAGCCCAATACGCTATCTGACATAGGAGCGACGTGAATTGAACAAATGTGATAGAATTTCGCTGAATTCTTAAATTAACCATAATATAAAATGATCTAATGGGGTCTCTGATTGCCCTACCCTAGAAGATTAATAGTGCATTTCACACGCCATTTCATGCGCTTTGAGATGCCGCTTAGCCCAATACGCTATCTGACATAGGAGCGACGTAAATTGAACAAATGTGATAGAATTTCGCTGAATTCTTAAATAAACCATAATATGATATGATCTAATCGGGTCTCTGTTTGCCCTACCCTAGAAGTTTAACAGTGCATTTTACTCGCCATTCCACGCGCTTTAAGTTGCCGCCTAGCCCAGTACGCTATCTGAAATAGGAGCGACGTAAGTTGAACAAATGTGATAGAATAACGCTGAATTCTTATATTAACCGTAATATGAAATGATCTAATCGGGTCTCTGATTGCCCTACCCTAGAAGTTTAATAGTGCATTTTACTCGCCATTTCTTGCGCTTTGAGATGCCGCTTAGCCCAATACGCTATCTGAAATATCAGCGACATAAATCGAACAAATGTGAGAGAATTTCGCTGAATTCGTAAATCAACCATAATATAAAATGATCTAATGGGTTCTCTGTTTGCCCTACCCTAGAAGTTTAATAGTGCATTTTACTCGCCATTTCCTGCGCTTTGAGATGCCGCCTAGCCCAGTACGCTATCTGAAATAGGAGCGACGTAAATTGAACAAATGTGATAGAATTTTGCTGAATTCTTAAATTAACCATAATATAAAATGATGTAATCGGGTCTCTGTTCGCCCTACCCAAGAAGTTTAATAGTGCATTTCTCTCGTCATTTCATGCGCTTTGAGATGCCGCTTAGCCCAATAGCTATCTGAAATAGGAGCGACGTAAATTGAACAAATGTGATAGAATTTCCCTGAAATCTTATATTAAACAAAATATAAAATGATCTAAACGGGACTCTGATTGCCCTATCATAGAAGTTTAGTAGTGCATTTTGCTCGCCCTTCCACGCGCTTTAAGATGCCGCCTAGCCCAGTACACTATCTGAAATAGGAGCGACGTATGTTGAACAAATGTGATAGAATTACGCTGAATTCTTATATTAACCGTAATATAAAATGATCTAATCGGGTCTCTGTTTGCATTACCATAGAAGTTTAATAGTGCATTTTACTCGCCATTTCATGCGCTTTGAGATGCCGCTTAGCCCAATACGCTATCTGCAATAGGATCGACGTAAATTGAACAAATGAGATAGAATTTCGCTGAATTCTTAAATTAACCATAATATAAAGTGATCTAAACTGGTCTCTGTTTGCCCCACCCTAGAAGTTTAATAGTGCATTTTACTCGCCATTTCTTGCGCTCTGAGATGCCGCTTAGCCCAATACGCTATCTGAAATAGGAGCAACGTAAATTGAACAAATGTGATAGAATTTCGCTGAATTCTTAAATTAACCATAATATAAAATGATCTAATGGGGTCTCTGTTTGCCCTACCCTAGAAGTTTAATAGTGCATTTTACTCGCCATATCTTGCGCTTTGAGATGCCGCTCAGCCCAATACGCTATCTGAAATAGGAGCGACGTAAATTGAACAAATGTGATAGAATTTCGCTGAATTCTTATATTAACCAAAATATAAAATGATCTAATCGGGTCTCTGATTGCCCTATCATAGAAGTTTAAGAGTGCATTTTGCTCGCCATTCCACGCGCTTTAAGATGCCGCCAAGCCCAGTACGCTATCTGAAATAGGAGCGACGTAAGTTGAACAAATGTGATAGAATAACGCTGAATTCTTATATTAACCGTAATATGAAATGGTCTAATCGGGTCTCCGTTTGCCTTATCCTAGAAGTTTAATAGTGCATTTTACTGCCCATTTCATGCGCATTGAGATGCCGCTTAGCCCAATACGCTATCTGAAATAGGAGCGATGTAAATTGAACAAATGTGATAGAATTTCGCTGAATTCTTAAATTAACCACAATATAAAATTATCTAATCGGGTCTCTGATTGCCCTATCATAGAAGTTTATTAGTTCATTTTACTCGCCATTCCTCGCGCTTTAAGATGCCGCCTATCCGGGTACGCTATCTGAAATAGGAACGACGTAAATTGAACAAATGTGATAGAATTTTTCTGAATTCTTAAATTAACCATAATATGAAATGACCTAATCGGGTCTCTGTTTGCCCTACCCTAGAAGTTTAATAGTGCATTTTACTCGCCATTTCTTGCGCTTTGAGATGCCGCTTAGCCCAATACGCTATCTGAAATATCAGCGACGGAAATTGAACAAATGTGAGAGAATTTCGCTGAATTCGTAAATCAACCATAATATAAAATGATTTAATGGGTTCTCTGTTTGCCCTACCCTAGAAGTTTAATAGTGCATTTTACTCGCCATTTCCTGCGCTTTGAGATGCCGCTTAGCACAAGTCGCTATCTGAAATAGGAGCGATGTAAATTGAACAAATGTGATAGAATTTCGCTGAATTCTTAAATTAACCATAATATAAAATGATCTAATGGGGTCTCTGATTGCCCTACCCTAGAAGATTAATAGTGCATTTCACTCGCCATTTCATGCGCTTTGAAATGCCGCTTAGCCCAATACGCTATCTGCAACATGAGCGACGTAAATTGAACAAATGTGATAGAATTACGCTAAATTCTTATATTAACCGTAATATAAAATGATCTAATCGGGTCTCTGTTTGCCCTACCCTAGAAGTTTAACAGTGCATTTTACTCGTCATTTCATGCGCTTTGAGATGCCGCATAGCCCAATACGCTATCTGACATAGGAGCGACGTGAATTGAACAAATGTGATAGAATTTCGCTGAATTCTTAAATTAACCATAATATGAAATGACCTAATCGGGTCTCTGTTTGCCCTACCCTAGAAGTTTAATAGTGCATTTTACTCGCCATTTCTTGCGCTTTGAGATGCCGCTTAGCCCAATACGCTATCTGAAATATCAGCGACGTATATTGAACAAATGTGCGAGAATTTCGCTGAATTCATATATTAACCAAAATATAAAGTGATCTAATCGGGTCTCTGATTGCCCTATCATAGAAGTTTAATAGAGCATTTTACTCGACATTTCTTGCGCTTTGAGATGCCGCTTAGCCCAATACGCTATCTGAAATAGGAGCGACGTAAATTGAACAAATGTGATAGAATTTCGCTGAATTCTTATATTAACCAAAATATAAAATGATCTAATCGGGTCTCTGATTGCCCTATCACAGAAGATTAAGAGTGCATTTTGCTCGCCATTCCACGCGCTTTAAGATGCCGCCTAGCCCAGTACGCTATCTGAAATAGGAGCGACGTAAGTTGAACAAATGTGACAGGATCACGCTGAATTCTTATATTAACCGTAATATGAAATGGTCTAATCGGGTCTCCGTTTGCCTTATCCTAGAAGTTTAATAGTGCATTTTACTGGCCATTTCATGCGCTTTGAGATGCCGCTTATCCCAGTACGCTATCTGAAATTGGAGCGACGTAAATTGAACAAATGTGATAGAATTTTGCTGAATTCTTAAATTAACCATAATATGAAATGACCTAATCGGGTCTCTGTTTGCCCTACCCTAGAAGTTTAATAGTGCATTTCACTCGCCATTTCTTGCGCTTTGAGATGCCGCTTAGCCCAATACGCTATCTGAAATATCAGCGACGTAAATTGAACAAATGTGAGAGAATTTCGCTGAATTCTTAAATTAACCATAATATAAAATGATCTAATGTGGTCTCTGTTTGCCCTACCCTAGAAGTTTAATAGTGCATTTTACTCGCCATTTCTTGCGCTTTGAGATGCCGCTTAGCACAAGTCGCTATCTGAAATAGGAGCGATATAAATTGAACAAATGTGATAGAATTTCGCTGAATTCTTATATTAACCAAAATATAAAGTGATCTAATCGGGTCTCTGATTGCCCTATCATAGAAGTTTAATAGTGCATTTTACTCGCCATTCCTCGCGCTTTAAGATGCCGCCTATCCGGGTACGCTATCTGAAATAGGAGCGACGTAAATTGAACAAATGTGATAGAATTTTTCTGAATTCTTAAATTAACCATAATATGAAATGACCTAATCGAGTCTCTGTTTGCCCTACCCTAGAAGTTTAATAGTGCATTTTACTCGCCATTTCTTGCGCTTTGAGATGCCGCTTAGCCCAATACGCTATCTGAAATATCAGCGACATAAATTGAACAAATGTGAGAGAATTTCGCTGAATTCTTAAATTAACCATAATATAAAATGATCTAATGTGGTCTCTGTTTGCCCTACCCTAGAAGTTTAATAGTGCATTTTACTCGCCATTTCTTGCGCTTTGAGATGCCGCTTAGCACAAGTCGCTATCTGAAATAGGAGCGATGTAAATTGAACAAATGTGATAGAATTTCGCTGAATTCTTATATTAACCTTAATGTAAAATAATCTAATCGGGCCTTTGTTCGCCCTACCCTAGGAGTTTAATAGTGCATTTTACTCGCCACTTCATGCGCTTTGAGATGCCGCTTAGCCCAATAAGCTATCTGAAATAGGATCGACGTAAATTGAACAAATGTGATAGAATTGCGCTGAATTCTTAAATTAACCAAAATATAAAATGATCTAATCGGGTCTCTGATTGCCCTATCATAGAAGTTTAATAGTGCATTTTACTCGTCATTCCACGCGCTTTAAGATGCCGCCTAGCCCAGTACGCTATCTGAAATAGGAGCGACGTAAATTGAACAAATGTGATAGAATTTTGCTGAATTCTTAAATTAACCATAATATAAAATGATGTAATCGGGTCTCTGTTCGCCCTACCCAAGAAGTTTAATAGTGCATTTCTCTCGTCATTTCATGCGCTTTGAGATGCCGCTTAGCCCAATAGCTATCTGAAATAGGAGCGACGTAAATTGAACAAATGTGATAGAATTTCCCTGAAATCTTATATTAAACAAAATATAAAATGATCTAAACGGGACTCTGATTGCCCTATCATAGAAGTTTAGTAGTGCATTTTGCTCGCCCTTCCACGCGCTTTAAGATGCCGCCTAGCCCAGTACACTATCTGAAATAGGAGCGACGTATGTTGAACAAATGTGATAGAATTACGCTGAATTCTTATATTAACCGTAATATAAAATGATCTCATCGGGTCTCTGTTTGCATTACCATAGAAGTTTAATAGTGCATTTTACTCGCCATTTCATGCGCTTTGAGATGCCGCTTAGCCCAATACGCTATCTGCAATAGGATCGACGTAAATTGAACAAATGAGATAGAATTTCGCTGAATTCTTAAATTAACCATAATATAAAGTGATCTAAACTGGTCTCTGTTTGCCCCACCCTAGAAGTTTAATAGTGCATTTTACTCGCCATTTCTTGCGCTCTGAGATGCCGCTTAGCCCAATACGCTATCTGAAATAGGAGCAACGTAAATTGAACAAATGTGATAGAATTTCGCTGAATTCTTAAATTAACCATAATATAAAATGATCTAATCGGGTCTCTGTTTGCCCTACCCTAGAAGTTTAATAGTGCATTTTACTCGCCATATCTTGCGCTTTGAGATGCCGCTCAGCCCAATACGCTATCTGAAATAGGAGCGACGTAAATTGAACAAATGTGATAGAATTTCGCTGAATTCTTATATTAACCAAAATATAAAATGATCTAATCGGGTCTCTGATTGCCCTATCATAGAAGTTTAAGAGTGCATTTTGCTCGCCATTCCACGCGCTTTAAGATGCCGCCAAGCCCAGTACGCTATCTGAAATAGGAGCGACGTAAGTTGAACAAATGTGATAGAATAACGCTGAATTCTTATATTAACCGTAATATGAAATGGTCTAATCGGGTCTCCGTTTGCCTTATCCTAGAAGTTTAATAGTGCATTTTACTGCCCATTTCATGCGCATTGAGATGCCGCTTAGCCCAATACGCTATCTGAAATAGGAGCGATGTAAATTGAACAAATGTGATAGAATTTCGCTGAATTCTTAAATTAACCACAATATAAAATTATCTAATCGGGTCTCTGATGGCCCTATCATAGAAGTTTATTAGTTCATTTTACTCGCCATTCCTCGCGCTTTAAGATGCCGCCTGTCCGGGTACGCTATCTGAAATAGGAACGACGTAAATTGAACAAATGTGATAGAATTTTTCTGAATTCTTAAATTAACCATAATATGAAATGACCTAATCGGGTCTCTGTTTGCCCTACCCTAGAAGTTTAATAGTGCATTTTACTCGCCATTTCTTGCGCTTTGAGATGCCGCTTAGCCCAATACGCTATCTGAAATATCAGCGACGGAAATTGAACAAATGTGAGAGAATTTCGCTGAATTCGTAAATTAACCATAATATAAAATGATCTAATGGGTTCTCTGTTTGCCCTACCCTAGAAGTTTAATAGTGCATTTTACTCGCCATTTCCTGCGCTTTGAGATGCCGCTTAGCACAAGTCGCTATCTGAAATAGGAGCGATGTAAATTGAACAAATGTGAAAGAATTTCGCTGAATTCTTAAATTAACCATAATATAAAATGATCTAATGGGGTCTCTGATTGCCCTACCCTAGAAGATTAATAGTGCATTTCACTCGCCATTTCATGCGCTTTGAAATGCCGCTTAGCCCAATACGCTATCTGCAACATGAGCGACGTAAATTGAACAAATGTGATAGAATTACGCTAAATTCTTATATTAACCGTAATATAAAATGATCTAATCGGGTCTCTGTTTGCCCTACCCTAGAAGTTTAACAGTGCATTTTACTCGTCATTTCATGCGCTTTGAGATGCCGCATAGCCCAATACGCTATCTGACATAGGAGCGACGTGAATTGAACAAATGTGATAGAATTTCGCTGAATTCTTAAATTAACCATAATATAAAATGATCTAATGGGGTCTCTGATTGCCCTACCCTAGAAGATTAATAGTGCATTTCACACGCCATTTCATGCGCTTTGAGATGCCGCTTAGCCCAATACGCTATCTGACATAGGAGCGACGTAAATTGAACAAATGTGATAGAATTTCGCTGAATTCTTAAATAAACCATAATATGATATGATCTAATCGGGTCTCTGTTTGCCCTACCCTAGAGGTTTAACAGTGCATTTTACTCGCCATTCCACGCGCTTTAAGTTGCCGCCTAGCCCAGTACGCTATCTGAAATAGGAGCGACGTAAGTTGAACAAATGTGATAGAATAACGCTGAATTCTTATATTAACCGTAATATGAAATGATCTAATCGGGTCTCTGATTGCCCTACCCTAGAAGTTTAATAGTGCATTTTACTCGCCATTTCTTGCGCTTTGAGATGCCGCTTAGCCCAATACGCTATCTGAAATATCAGCGACATAAATCGAACAAATGTGAGAGAATTTCGCTGAATTCTTAAATTAACCATAATATAAAATGATCTAATGTGGTCTCTGTTTGCCCTACCCTAGAAGTTTAATAGTGCATTTTACTCGCCATTTCTTGCGCTTTGAGATGCCGCTTAGCCCAATACGCTATCTGAAATAGGAGCGACGTAAATTGAACAAATGTGATAGAATTTCGCTGAATTCTTATATTAACCAAAATATGGAATGATCTAATCGGGTCTCTGATTGCCCTATCATAGAAGATTAAGAGTGCATTTTGCTCGCCATTCCACGCGCTTTAAGATGCCGCCTAGCCCAGTACGCTATCTGAAATAGGAGCGACGTAAGTTGAACAAATGTGACAGAATCACGCTGAATTCTTATATTAACCGTAATATGAAATGGTCTAATCGGGTCTCCGTTTGCCTTATCCTAGAAGTTTAATAGTGCATTTTACTGGCCATTTCATGCGCTTTGAGATGCCGCTTAGCCCAGTACGCTATCTGAAATTGGAGCGACGTAAATTGAACAAATGTGATAGAATTTTGCTGAATTCTTAAATTAACCATAATATGAAATGACCTAATCGGGTCTCTGTTTGCCCTACCCTAGAAGTTTAATAGTGCATTTCACTCGCCATTTCTTGCGCTTTGAGATGCCGCTTAGCCCAATACGTTATCTGACATAGGAGCGACGTAAATTGAACAAATGTGATAGAATTTCGCTGAATTCTTAAATAAACCATAATATGAAATGATCTAATGGGGTCTCTGTTTGCCCTACCCTAGAGGTTTAACAGTGCATTTTACTCGCCATTTCCTGCGCTTTGAGATGCCGCTTAGCACAAGTCGCTATCTGAAATAGGAGCGATGTAAATTGAACAAATGTGATAGAATTTCGCTGAATTCTTATATTAACCTTAATGTAAAATGATCTAATCGGGTCTTTGTTCGCCCTACCCAAGAAGTTTAATAGTGCATTTCACTCGTCAATTCATGCGCTTTGCGATGCCGCTTAGCCCAATGAGCTATCTGAAATTGGAGCGAATTAAATTGAACAAATGTGATAGAATTTCGCTGAATTCTTATATTAACCAAAATATAAAATGATCTAATCGGGTCTCTGATTGCCCTATCATAGAAGTTTAATAGTGCATTTTACTCGTCATTCCACGCGCTTTAAGATGCCGCCTAGCCCAGTACGCTATCTGAAATAGGAGCGACGTAAATTGAACAAATGTGATAGAATTTTGCTGAATTCTTAAATTAACCATAATATAAAATGATGTAATCGGGTCTCTGTTCGCCCTACCCAAGAAGTTTAATAGTGCATTTCTCTCGTCATTTCATGCGCTTTGAGATGCCGCTTAGCCCAATAGCTATCTGAAATAGGAGCGACGTAAATTGAACAAATGTGATAGAATTTCCCTGAAATCTTATATTAAACAAAATATAAAATGATCTAAACGGGACTCTGATTGCCCTATCATAGAAGTTTAGTAGTGCATTTTGCTCGCCCTTCCACGCGCTTTAAGATGCCGCCTAGCCCAGTACACTATCTGAAATAGGAGCGACGTATGTTGAACAAATGTGATAGAATTACGCTGAATTCTTATATTAACCGTAATATAAAATGATCTAATCGGGTCTCTGTTTGCATTACCATAGAAGTTTAATAGTGCATTTTACTCGCCATTTCATGCGCTTTGAGATGCCGCTTAGCCCAATACGCTATCTGCAATAGGATCGACGTAAATTGAACAAATGAGATAGAATTTCGCTGAATTCTTAAATTAACCATAATATAAAGTGATCTAAACTGGTCTCTGTTTGCCCCACCCTAGAAGTTTAATAGTGCATTTTACTCGCCATTTCTTGCGCTTTGAGATGCCGCTTAGCCCAATACGCTATCTGAAATAGGAGCAACGTAAATTGAACAAATGTGATAGAATTTCGCTGAATTCTTAAATTAACCATAATATAAAATGATCTAATGGGGTCTCTGTTTGCCCTACCCTAGAAGTTTAATAGTGCATTTTACTCGCCATATCTTGCGCTTTGAGATGCCGCTCAGCCCAATACGCTATCTGAAATAGGAGCGACGTAAATTGAACAAATGTGATAGAATTTCGCTGAATTCTTATATTAACCAAAATATAAAATGATCTAATCGGGTCTCTGATTGTCCTATCATAGAAGTTTCAGAGTGCATTTTGCTCGCCATTCCACGCGCTTTAAGATGCCGCCAAGCCCAGTACGCTATCTGAAATAGGAGCGACGTAAGTTGAACAAATGTGATAGAATAACGCTGAATTCTTATATTAACCGTAATATGAAATGGTCTAATCGGGTCTCCGTTTGCCTTATCCTAGAAGTTTAATAGTGCATTTTACTGCCCATTTCATGCGCATTGAGATGCCGCTTAGCCCAATACGCTATCTGAAATAGGAGCGATGTAAATTGAACAAATGTGATAGAATTTCGCTGAATTCTTAAATTAACCACAATATAAAATTATCTAATCGGGTCTCTGATGGCCCTATCATAGAAGTTTATTAGTTCATTTTACTCGCCATTCCTCGCGCTTTAAGATGCCGCCTGTCCGGGTACGCTATCTGAAATAGGAACGACGTAAATTGAACAAATGTGATAGAATTTTTCTGAATTCTTAAATTAACCATAATATGAAATGACCTAATCGGGTCTCTGTTTGCCCTACCCTAGAAGTTTAATAGTGCATTTTACTCGCCATTTCCTGCGCTTTGAGATGCCGCTTAGCACAAGTCGCTATCTGAAATAGGAGCGATGTAAATTGAACAAATGTGATAGAATTTCGCTGAATTCTTAAATTAACCATAATATAAAGTGATCTAAACTGGTCTCTGTTTGCCCCACCCTAGAAGTTTAATAGTGCATTTTACTCGCCATTTCTTGCGCTCTGAGATGCCGCTTAGCCCAATACGCTATCTGAAATAGGAGCAACGTAAATTGAACAAATGTGATAGAATTTCGCTGAATTCTTAAATTAACCATAATATAAAATGATCTAATGGGGTCTCTGTTTGCCCTACCCTAGAAGTTTAATAGTGCATTTTACTCGCCATATCTTGCGCTTTGAGATGCCGCTCAGCCCAATACGCTATCTGAAATAGGAGCGACGTAAATTGAACAAATGTGATAGAATTTCGCTGAATTCTTATATTAACCAAAATATAAAATGATCTAATCGGGTCTCTGATTGCCCTATCATAGAAGTTTAAGAGTGCATTTTGCTCGCCATTCCACGCGCTTTAAGATGCCGCCAAGCCCAGTACGCTATCTGAAATAGGAGCGACGTAAATTGAACAAATGTGATAGAATAACGCTGAATTCTTATATTAACCGTAATATGAAATGGTCTAATCGGGTCTCCGTTTGCCTTATCCTAGAAGTTTAATAGTGCATTTTACTGCCCATTTCATGCGCATTGAGATGCCGCTTAGCCCAATACGCTATCTGAAATAGGAGCGATGTAAATTGAACAAATGTGATAGAATTTCGCTGAATTCTTAAATTAACCACAATATAAAATTATCTAATCGGGTCTCTGATGGCCCTATCATAGAAGTTTATTAGTTCATTTTACTCGCCATTCCTCGCGCTTTAAGATGCCGCCTGTCCGGGTACGCTATCTGAAATAGGAACGACGTAAATTGAACAAATGTGATAGAATTTTTCTGAATTCTTAAATTAACCATAATATGAAATGACCTAATCGGGTCTCTGTTTGCCCTACCCTAGAAGTTTAATAGTGCATTTTACTCGCCATTTCTTGCGCTTTGAGATGCCGCTTAGCCCAATACGCTATCTGAAATATCAGCGACGGAAATTGAACAAATGTGAGAGAATTTCGCTGAATTCGTAAATTAACCATAATATAAAATGATCTAATGGGTTCTCTGTTTGCCCTACCCTAGAAGTTTAATAGTGCATTTTACTCGCCATTTCCTGCGCTTTGAGATGCCGCTTAGCACAAGTCGCTATCTGAAATAGGAGCGATGTAAATTGAACAAATGTGATAGAATTTCGCTGAATTCTTAAATTAACCATAATATAAAATGATCTAATGGGGTCTCTGATTGCCCTACCCTAGAAGATTAATAGTGCATTTCACTCGCCATTTCATGCGCTTTGAAATGCCGCTTAGCCCAATACGCTATCTGCAACATGAGCGACGTAAATTGAACAAATGTGATAGAATTACGCTAAATTCTTATATTAACCGTAATATAAAATGATCTAATCGGGTCTCTGTTTGCCCTACCCTAGAAGTTTAACAGTGCATTTTACTCGTCATTTCATGCGCTTTGAGATGCCGCATAGCCCAATACGCTATCTGACATAGGAGCGACGTGAATTGAACAAATGTGATAGAATTTCGCTGAATTCTTAAATTAACCATAATATAAAATGATCTAATGGGGTCTCTGATTGCCCTACCCTAGAAGATTAATAGTGCATTTCACACGCCATTTCATGCGCTTTGAGATGCCGCTTAGCCCAATACGCTATCTGACATAGGAGCGACGTAAATTGAACAAATGTGATAGAATTTCGCTGAATTCTTAAATAAACCATAATATGAAATGATCTAATCGGGTCTCTGTTTGCCCTACCCTAGAGGTTTAACAGTGCATTTTACTCGCCATTCCACGCGCTTTAAGTTGCCGCCTAGCCCAGTACGCTATCTGAAATAGGAGCGACGTAAGTTGAACAAATGTGATAGAATAACGCTGAATTCTTATATTAACCGTAATATGAAATGATCTAATCGGGTCTCTGATTGCCCTACCCTAGAAGTTTAATAGTGCATTTTACTCGCCATTTCTTGCGCTTTGAGATGCCGCTTAGCCCAATACGCTATCTGAAATATCAGCGACATAAATCGAACAAATGTGAGAGAATTTCGCTGAATTCTTAAATTAACCATAATATAAAATGATCTAATGTGGTCTCTGTTTGCCCTACCCTAGAAGTTTAATAGTGCATTTTACTCGCCATTTCTTGCGCTTTGAGATGCCGCTTAGCCCAATACGCTATCTGAAATAGGAGCGACGTAAATTGAACAAATGTGATAGAATTTCGCTGAATTCTTATATTAACCAAAATATGGAATGATCTAATCGGGTCTCTGATTGCCCTATCATAGAAGATTAAGAGTGCATTTTGCTCGCCATTCCACGCGCTTTAAGATGCCGCCTAGCCCAGTACGCTATCTGAAATAGGAGCGACGTAAGTTGAACAAATGTGACAGAATCACGCTGAATTCTTATATTAACCGTAATATGAAATGGTCTAATCGGGTCTCCGTTTGCCTTATCCTAGAAGTTTAATAGTGCATTTTACTGGCCATTTCATGCGCTTTGAGATGCCGCTTAGCCCAGTACGCTATCTGAAATTGGAGCGACGTAAATTGAACAAATGTGATAGAATTTTGCTGAATTCTTAAATTAACCATAATATGAAATGACCTAATCGGGTCTCTGTTTGCCCTACCCTAGAAGTTTAATAGTGCATTTCACTCGCCATTTCTTGCGCTTTGAGATGCCGCTTAGCCCAATACGTTATCTGACATAGGAGCGACGTAAATTGAACAAATGTGATAGAATTTCGCTGAATTCTTAAATAAACCATAATATGAAATGATCTAATGGGGTCTCTGTTTGCCCTACCCTAGAGGTTT
Source organism: Macropis europaea (assembly GCA_916610135.2). Classification (NCBI taxonomy): domain Eukaryota; kingdom Metazoa; phylum Arthropoda; class Insecta; order Hymenoptera; family Melittidae; genus Macropis; species Macropis europaea. The sequence goes on from CAKAJE020001381.1 coordinate 24,780, forward strand.
AACAGTGCATTTTACTCGCCATTTCCTGCGCTTTGAGATGCCGCTTAGCACAAGTCGCTATCTGAAATAGGAGCGATGTAAATTGAACAAATGTGATAGAATTTCGCTGAATTCTTATATTAACCTTAATGTAAAATGATCTAATCGGGTCTTTGTTCGCCCTACCCAAGAAGTTTAATAGTGCATTTCACTCGTCAATTCATGCGCTTTGCGATGCCGCTTAGCCCAATGAGCTATCTGAAATTGGTGCGAATTAAATTGAACAAATGTGATAGAATTTCGCTGAATTCTTATATTAACCAAAATATAAAATGATCTAATCGGGTCTCTGATTGCCCTATCATAGAAGTTTAATAGTGCATTTTACTCGTCATTCCACGCGCTTTAAGATGCCGCCTAGCCCAGTACGCTATCTGAAATAGGAGCGACGTAAATTGAACAAATGTGATAGAATTTTGCTGAATTCTTAAATTAACCATAATATAAAATGATGTAATCGGGTCTCTGTTCGCCCTACCCAAGAAGTTTAATAGTGCATTTCTCTCGTCATTTCATGCGCTTTGAGATGCCGCTTAGCCCAATAGCTATCTGAAATAGGAGCGACGTAAATTGAACAAATGTGATAGAATTTCCCTGAAATCTTATATTAAACAAAATATAAAATGATCTAAACGGGACTCTGATTGCCCTATCATAGAAGTTTAGTAGTGCATTTTGCTCGCCCTTCCACGCGCTTTAAGATGCCGCCTAGCCCAGTACACTATCTGAAATAGGAGCGACGTATGTTGAACAAATGTGATAGAATTACGCTGAATTCTTATATTAACCGTAATATAAAATGATCTAATCGGGTCTCTGTTTGCATTACCATAGAAGTTTAATAGTGCATTTTACTCGCCATTTCATGCGCTTTGAGATGCCGCTTAGCCCAATACGCTATCTGCAATAGGATCGACGTAAATTGAACAAATGAGATAGAATTTCGCTGAATTCTTAAATTAACCATAATATAAAGTGATCTAAACTGGTCTCTGTTTGCCCCACCCTAGAAGTTTAATAGTGCATTTTACTCGCCATTTCTTGCGCTTTGAGATGCCGCTTAGCCCAATACGCTATCTGAAATAGGAGCAACGTAAATTGAACAAATGTGATAGAATTTCGCTGAATTCTTAAATTAACCATAATATAAAATGATCTAATGGGGTCTCTGTTTGCCCTACCCTAGAAGTTTAATAGTGCATTTTACTCGCCATATCTTGCGCTTTGAGATGCCGCTTAGCCCAATACGCTATCTGAAATAGGAACGACGTAAATTGAACAAATGTGATAGAATTTTGCTGAATCCTTAAATTAACCATAATATAAAATGATCTAATCGGGTCTCTGATTGCCCTACCCTAGAAGTTTAATAGCGCATTTTACTCAGCATTTCATGCGCTTCGAGATGCCGCTTATCCCAATACGCTATCTGAAATAGGAGCGACGTAAATTAAACAAATGTGATAGAATTTCGCTGAATTCTTATATTAACCAAAATATAAAATGATCTAATCGGGTCTCTGATTGCCCTATCATAGAAGTTTATTAGTGCATTTTGCTCGCCATTCCTCGCGCTTTAAGATGCCGCCTATCCGGGTACGCTATCTGAAATAGGAGCGACGTAAATTGAACAAATGTGATAGAATTTTTCTGAATTCTTAAATTAACCATAATATGAAATGACCTCATCGGGTCTCTGTTTGCCCTACCCTAGAAGTTTAATAGTGCATTTTACTCGCCATTTCTTGCGCTTTGAGATGCCGCTTAGCCCAATACGCTATCTGAAATATCAGCGACATAAATCGAACAAATGTGAGAGAATTTCGCTGAATTCTTAAATTAACCATAATATAAAATGATCTAATGTGGTCTCTGTTTGCCCTACCCTAGAAGTTTAATAGTGCATTTTACTCGCCATTTCTTGCGCTTTGAGATGCCGCTTAGCCCAATACGCTATCTGAAATATCAGCGACATAAATTGAACAAATGTGAGAGAATTTCGCTGAATTCTTAAATTAACCATAATATAAAATGATCTAATGTGGTCTCTGTTTGCCCTACCCTAGAAGTTTAATAGTGCATTTTACTCGCCATTTCTTGCGCTTTGAGATGCCGCTTAGCACAAGTCGCTATCTGAAATAGGAACGACGTAAATTGAACAAATGTGATAGAATTTTGCTGAATCCTTAAATTAACCATAATATAAAATGATCTAATCGGGTCTCTGATTGCCCTACCCTAGAAGTTTAATAGCGCATTTTACTCAGCATTTCATGCGCTTCGAGATGCCGCTTATCCCAATACGCTATCTGACATAGGAGCGACGTAAATTGAACAAATGTGATAGAATTTCGCTGAATTCTTATATTAACCAAAATATAAAATGATCTAATCGGGTCTCTGATTGCCCCATCATAGAAGTTTAATAGTGCATTTTACTCGCCATTCCACGCGCTTTAAGTTGCCGCCGAGCCCAGTACGCTATCTGAAATAGGAGCTACGTAAGTTGAACAAATGTGACAGAATTACGCTGAATTCTTATATTAACCGTAATATAAAATGATCTAATCGGGTCTCTGTTTGCCCTACCCTAGAAGTTTAATAGTGCATTTTACTCGCCATTTCTTGCGCTTTGAGATGCCGCTTAGCCCAGTACGCTATCTGAAATAGGAGCGACGTAAATTGAACAAATGTGATAGAATTTCGCTGAATTCTTATATTAACCAAAATATAAAATGATCTAATCGGGTCTCTGATTGCCCTATCATAGAAGTTTAATAGTGCATTTTACTCGCCATTCCACGCGCTTTAAGTTGCCGCCAAGCCCAGTACGCTATCTGATATAGGAGCGACGTAAATTGAACAAATGTGATAGAATTTCGCTGAATTCTTATATTAACCAAAATATAAAGTGATCTAATCGGGTCTCTGATTGCCCTATCATAGAAGTTTAATAGTGCATTTTACTCGCCATTCCTCGCGCTTTAAGATGCCGCCTATCCGGATACGCTATCTGAAATAGGAGCGACGCAAATTGAACAAATGTGATAGAATTTTTCTGAATTCTTAAATTAACCATAATATGAAATGACCTAATCGGGTCTCTGTTTGCCCTACCCTAGAAGTTTAATAGTGCATTTTACTCGCCATTTCTTGCGCTTTGAGATGCCGCTTAGCCCAATACGCTATCTGAAATATCAGCGACGTATATTGAACAAATGTGCGAGAATTTCGCTGAATTCTTGAATTAACCATAATATTAAATGATCTAATGGTGTCTCTGATTGCCCTACCCTAGAAGATCAATAGTGCATTTCACTCGCCATTTCATGCGCTTTGAGATGCCGCTTAGCCCGATACGCTATCTGACATAGGAGCGACGTAAATTGAACAAATGTGATAGAATTTCGCTGAATTCATATATTAACCAAAATATAAAATGATCTAATCGGGTCTCTGATTGCCCTATCATAGAAGTTTAATAGTGCATTTTACTCGCCATTCCACGCGCTTTAAGATGCCGCTTAGCCCAATACGCTATCTGACATAGGAGCGACGTAAATTGAACAAATGTGATAGAATTTCGCTGAATTCTTAAATAAACCATAATATGAAATGATCTAATGGGGTCTCTGTTTGCCCTACCCTAGAGGTTTAACAGTGCATTTTACTCGCCATTTCCTGCGCTTTGAGATGCCGCTTAGCACAAGTCGCTATCTGAAATAGGAGCGATGTAAATTGGACAAATGTGATAGAATTTCGCTGAATTCTTATATTAACCTTAATGTAAAATGATCTAATCGGGTCTTTGTTCGCCCTACCCTAGAAGTTTAATAGAGCATTTTACTCGACATTTCTTGCGCTTTGCGATGCCGCTTAGCCCAATGAGCTATCTGAAATTGGAGCGAATTAAATTGAACAAATGTGATAGAATTTCGTTGAATTCTTATATTAACCAAAATATAAAATGATCTAATCGGGTCTCTGATTGCCCTATCATAGAAGTTTAATTGTGCATTTTACTCGCCATTACACACGCTTTAAGATGCCGCCTAGCCCAGTACGCTATCTGAAATAGGAACGACGTAAATTGAACAAATGTGATAGAATTTCGCTGAATTCTTATATTAACCAAAATATAAAATGATCTAATCGGGTCTCTGATTGCCCTATCATAGAAGTTTAATAGTGCATTTTACTCGTCATTCTACGCGCTTTAAGATGCCGCCTAGCCCAGTACGCTATCCGAAATAGGAGCAACGTAAATTGAACAAATGTGATAGAATTTCGCTGAATTCTTATATTAACCATAATATAAAATGATCTAATGGGGTCTCTGTTTGCCCTACCCTAGAAGTTTAATAGAGCATTTTACTCGACATTTCTTGCGCTTTGAGACGCCGCTTAGCCCAATACGCTATCTGAAATAGGAGCGACGTAAATTGAACAAATGTGATAGAATTTCGCTGAATTCTTATATTAACCAAAATATAAAATGATCTAATCGGGTCTCTGATTGCCCTATCACAGAAGATTAAGAGTGCATTTTGCTCGCCATTCCACGCGCTTTAAGATGCCGCCTAGCCCAGTACGCTATCTGAAATAGGAGCGACGTAAGTTGAACAAATGTGACAGAATCACGCTGAATTCTTATATTAACCGTAATATGAAATGGTCTAATCGCGTCTCCGTTTGCCTTATCCTAGACGTTTAATAGTGCATTTTACTGGCCATTTCATGCGCTTTGAGATGCCGCTTAGCCCAGTACGCTATCTGAAATTGGAGCGACGTAAATTGAACAAATGTGATAGAATTTTGCTGAATTCTTAAATTAACCATAATATGAAATGACCTAATCGGGTCTCTGTTTGCCCTACCCTAGAAGTTTAATAGTGCATTTCACTCGCCATTTCTTGCGCTTTGAGATGCCGCTTAGCCCAATACGCTATCTGAAATATCAGCGACGTAAATTGAACAAATGTGAGAGAATTTCGCTGAATTCTTAAATTAACCATAATATAAAATGATCAAATGTGGTCTCTGTTTGCCCTACCCTAGAAGTTTAATAGTGGATTTTACTCGTCATTTCTTGCGCTTTGAGATGCCGCTTAGCACAAGTCGCTATCTGAAATAGGAGCGATATAAATTGAACAAATGTGATAGAATTTCGCTGAATTCTTATATTAACCAAAATATA
>CAKAJE020001382.1:0-48133 GCA_916610135.2 Macropis europaea
TCACATTTGATCAATTTACGTCGCTCCTATTTCAGATAGCGTACTGGGATAAGCGGCATCTCAAAGCGCAAGAAATGGCGAGTAAAATGCACTATTAAACTTCTAGGGTAGGGCAAACAGAGACCCGATTAGATCATTTTATATTACGGTTAATATAAGAATTCAGCGTAATTCTGTCACATTTGTTCAATTTACGTCGCTCCTATGTCAGATAGCGTATTGGGCAATGCGGCATCTCAAAGCGCATGAAATGACGAGTAAAATGCACTGTTAAACTTCTAGGGTAGGGCAAACAGAGACCCGATTAGATCATTTTATATTACGGTTAATATAAGAATTCAGCGTAATTCTATCACATTTGTTCAACTTACGTCGCTCCTATTTCAGATAGCGTACTGGGCAAGGCGGTATCTCAAAGCGCGTGGAAGGGCGAGTAAAATGCACTACTAAACTTCTATGATAGGGCAATCAGAGACCCCATTAGATCATTTTATATTATGGAAAATTTAAGAATTCAGCGAAATTCTATCACATTTGTTCAATTTACGTCGCTCCTATGTCAGATAGCGTATTGGGCTAAGCGGCATCTCAAAGCGCATGAAATGGCGAGTGAAATGCACTATTAATCTTCTAGGGTAGGGCAATCAGAGACCCCATTAGATCATTTTATATTATGGTTAATTTAAGAATTCAGCGAAATTCTATCACATTTGTTCAATTTACGTCGCTCCTATGTCAGATAGCGTATTGGACTATGCGGCATCTCAAAGCGCATGAAATGACGAGTAAAATGCACTGTTACACTTCTAGGGTAGGGCAAACAGAGACCCGATTAGATCATTTTATATTTCGGTTAATATAAGAATTCAGCAAAATTCTATCACATTTGTTCAACTTACGTCGCTCCTATTTCAGATAGCGTACTGGGCTAGGCGGTACCTTAAAGCGCGTGGAATGGAGAGTAAAATGCACTATTAAACTTCTATGATAGGGCAATCAGAGACCCAATTAGATCATTTTATATTTTGGTTAATATAAGAATTCAGCGAAATTCTATCACATTTGTTCAATTTACGTCGCTCCTATTTCAGATAGCTTATTGGGCTAAGCGGCATCGCAAAGCGCATGAAATGACGAGTGAAATGCACTATTAAACTTCTAGGGTAGGGCAAACAGAGACCCGATTAGATCATTTTATATTATGGTTAATTTAAGAATTCAGCAAAATTCTATCACATTCGTTCAATTTACGTCGCTCCTATTTCAGATAGCGTACTGGGCTAAGCGGCATCTCAAAGCGCAAGATATGGCGAGTAAAATGCACTATTAAACTTCTAGGGTAGGGCAAGCAGAGACCCGATTAGATCATTTTATATTACGGTTAATATAAGAATTCAGCGTAATTCTGTCACATTTGTTCAACTTACGTAGCTCCTATTTCAGATAGCGTACTGGGCTAGGCGGCAACTTAAAGCGCGTGGAATGGCGAGTAAAATGCACTATTAAACTTCTATGATAGGGCAATCAGAGACCCGATTAGATCATTTTATATTTTGGTTAATATAAGAATTCAGCGAAATTCTATCACATTTGTTCAATTTACGTCGCTCCTATGTCAGATAGCGTATTGTGCTAAGCGGCATCTCAAAGCGCATGAAATGGCGAGTGAAATGCACTATTAATGTTCTATGGTAGGACAATCAGAGACCCCATTAGTTCATTTTATATTATGGTTAATTTAAGAATTCAGCGAAATTCTATCACATTTGTTCAATTTACGTCGCTCCTATGTCAGATAGCGTATTGGGCTATGCGGCATCTCAAAGCGCATGAAATGACGAGTAAAATGCACTATTAAACTTCTAGGGTAGGGCAAACAGAGACCCGATTAGATCATTTTATATTACGGTTAATATAAGAATTCAGCGTAATTCTATCACATTTGTTCAACTTACGTCGCTCCTATTTCAGATAGCGTACTGGGCAAGGCGGTATCTCAAAACGCGTGGAAGGGCGAGTAAAATGCACTACTAAACTTCTATGATAGGGCAATCAGAGACCCGATTAGATCATTTTATATTTTGATTAATATAAGAATTCAGCGAAATTCTCTCACATTTGTTCAATTTACGTCGCTGATATTTCAGACAGCGTATTGGACTAAGCGGCATCTCAAAGCGCAAGACATGTCGAGTAAAATGCACTATTAAACTTCTAGGGTAGGGCAAACAGAGACCCGATAAGATCATTTTATATTATGGTTAATTTCAGAATTCAGCGAAATTCTCTCACATTTGTTCAATTTACGTCGCTGATATTTCAGATAGCGTATTGGGCTAAGCGGCAACTCAAAGCGCGAGAAATGGCGAGTAAAATGCACTATTAAACATCTAGGGTAGGGCAAACAGAGACCCGATTAGATCATTTTATATTTTGGTTAATATAAGAATTCAGCGAAATTCTATCACATTTGTTCAATTTACGGCGCTCCTATTTCAGATAGCGTATTGGGCTAAGCGGCATCTCAAAGCGCATGAAATGACGAGAGAAATGCACTATTAAAGTTCTTGGGTAGGGTAAACAGAGACCCGATTATATCATTTTATATTATGGTTAATTTAAGAATTCAGCAAAATTCTATCACATTTGTTCAACTTACGTCGCTCCTATTTCAGATAGCGTACCGGGCAAGGCGGTATCTCAAAGCGCGTGGAAGGGCGAGTAAAATGCACTACTAAACTTCTATGATAGGGCAATCAGAGACCTGATTAGATCATTTTATATTTTGATTAATATAAGAATTCAGCGAAATTCTCTCACATTTGTTCAATTTACGTCGCTGATATTTCAGATAGCGTATTGGGCTAAGCGGCAACTCAAAGCGCGAGAAATGGCGAGTAAAATGCACTATTAAACTTCTAGGGTAGGGCAAACAGAGACCCGATTAGATCATTTTATATTTTGGTTAATATAAGAATTCAGCGAAATTCTATCACATTTGTTCAATTTACGTCGCTCCTATTTCAGATAGCTTATTGGGCTAAGCGGCATCGCAAAGCGCATGAAATGACGAGTGAAATGCACTATTAAACTTCTGGGGTAGGGCAAACAGAGACCCGATTAGATCATTTTACATTAAGGTTAATATAAGAATTCAGGGATATTCTATCACATTTGTTCAACATACGTCGCTCCTATTTCAGATAGCGTACTGGGCTAGGCGGCATCTTAAAGCGCGTGGAGTGGCGAGTAAAATGCACTATTAAGCTTCTATGATAGGGCAATCAGAGACCCGATTAGATCATTTTATATTTTGGTTAATATAAGAATTCAGCGAAATTCTATCACATTTGTTCAATTTACGTCGCTCCTATTTCAGATAGCGTACTGGGCTAGGCGGCATCTTAAAGCGCGTGGAATGGCGAGTAAAATGCACTTTTAAACTTCTATGATAGGGCAATCATAGACCCGATTAGATCATTTTATATTTTGGTTAATATAAGAATTCAGCGAGATTCTCTCACATTTGTTCAATTTACGTCGCTGATATTTCAGATAGCGTATTGGGCTAAGCTGCAACTCAAAGCGCGAGAAATGGCGAGTAAAATGCACTATTAAACTTCAAGGGCAGGGCGATCAAAGTCCCGATTAGATCATTTTACATTAAGGTTAATATAAGAATTCAGCGAAATTCTATCACATTTGTTCAATTTACATCGCTCCTATTTCAGATAGCGACTTGTGCTAAGCGTCATCTCAAAGCGCAAGAAATGGCGAGTAAAATGCACTATTAAACTTCTAGGATAAGGCAAACAGAGACCCGATTAGATCATTTTATATTATGGTTAATTTAAGAATTCAGCAAAATTCTATCACATTTGTTCAACTTACGTCGCTCCTATTTCAGCTAGCGTACTGGGCTAGGCGGCATCTTAAAGCGCGTGGAATGGCGAGCAAAATGCACTCTTAATCTTCTATGATAGGGCAATCAGAGACCCGATTAGATCATTTTATATTACGGTTAATATAAGAATTCAGCGTAATTCTATCACATTTGTTCAACATACGTCGCTCCTATTTCAGATAGTGTACTGGGCTAGGCGGCATCTTAAAGCGCGTGGAAGGGCGAGTAAAATGCACTACTAAACTTCTATGATAGGGCAATCAGAGTCCCGTTTAGATCATTTTATATTATGGTTAATATAAGAATTCAGCGTGATTCTATCACATTTGTTCAACTTACGTCGCTCCTATTTCAGATAGCGTATTGGGCTAAGCGGCATCTCAAAGCGCAAGAAATGGCGAGTAAAATGCACTATTAAACTTCTAGGGTAGGGCAAACTGAGACCCCATTAGATCATCTTATATTTTGGTTAATATAAGAATTCAGCGAAATTCTATCACATTTGTTCAATTTACGTCGTTCCTATTTCAGATAGCGTACTGGGCTAAGCGGCATCGCAAAGCGCATGAATTGACGAGTGAAATGCACTATTAAACTTCTTGGGTAGGGCGAACAAAGACCCGATTTGATCATTTTACATTAAGTTTAATATAAGAATTCAGCGAAATTCTATCACATTTGTTCAATTTACATCGCTCCTATTTCAGATAGCGACTTGTGCTAAGCGGCATCTCAAAGCGCAGGAAATGGCGAGTAAAATGCACCATTAAACTTCTAGGGTAGTGCAAACAGAGACCCCATTAGATCTTTTTATATTATGGTTAATTTAAGAATAAAGCGAAATTCTCTCACATTTGTTCAATTTACGTCGCTCCTATTTCAGATAGCGTACCCGGATAGGCGGCATCTTAAAGCGCGAGGAATGGCGAGTAAAACGCACTATTAAACTTCTATGATAGGGCAATCAGAGACCCGATTAGATCATTTTATATTTTGGTTAATATAAGAATTCAGCGAAATTCTATCACATATGTTTAATTTACGTCGCTCCTATTTCAGATAGCGTATTGGGATAAGCGGCATCTCAAAGCGCAAGAAATGGCGAGTAAAATGAACTATTAAACTTCTAGGGTAGGGCAATCAGAAGCCCGATTCGATCATTTTACATTATGGTTAATTTGAGAATTCAGCAAAATTCTATCACATTTGTTCAACTTACGTCGCTCCTATTTCAGATAGCGTACTGGGCTAGGCGGCACCTTAAAGCGCGTGGAATGGCGAGTAAAATGCACTATTAAACTTCTATGATAGGCCAATCAGAGACCCGATTAGATCATTTTATATTTTGGTTAATATAAGAATTCAGCGAAATTCTATCACATTTGTTCAATTTACGTCGCTCCTATTTCAGATAGCTTATTGGGCTAAGCGGCATCGCAAAGCGCATGAAATGACGAGTGAAATGCACTATTAAACTTCTAGGGTAGGGCAAACAGAGACCCGATTAGATCATTTTATATTATGGTTAATTTAAGAATTCAGCAAAATTCTATCACATTTGTTCAGTTTACGTCGCTCCTATTTCAGATAGCGTACTGGGCTAAGCGGCATCTCAAAGCGCAAGAAATGGCGAGTAAAATGCACTATTAAACTTCTAGGGTAGGGCAAACAGAGACCCGATTAGGTCATTTTATATTACGGTTAATATAAAAATTCAGCGTAATTCTGTCACATTTGTTCTACTTACGTAGCTCCTATTTCAAATAGCGTACTGGGCTAGGCGGCAACTTAAAGCGCGTGGAATGGCGAGTAAAATGCACTATTAAACTTCTATGATAGGGCAATCAGAGACCCGATTAGATCATTTTATATTTTGGTTAATATAAGACTTCAGCGAAATTCTATCACATTTGTTCAATTTACGTCGCTCCTATGTCAGATAGCGTATTGGGCTAAGCGGCATCTCAAAGCGCATGAAATGGCGAGTGAAATGCACTATTAATCGTCTAGGGTAGGGCAATCAGAGACCCCATTAGATCATTTTATATTATGGTTAATTTAAGAATTCAGCGAAATTCTATCACATTTGTTCAATTTACGTCGCTCCTATGTCAGATAGCGTATTGGGCTATGCGGCATCTCAAAGCGCATGAAATGGCGAGTAAAATGCACTGTTAAACTTCTAGGGTAGGGCAAACAGAGACCCGATTAGATCATTTTATATTACGGTTAATATAAGAATTCAGCGTAATTCTATCACATTTGTTCAACTTACGTCGCTCCTATTTCAGATAGCGTACTGGGCAAGGCGGTATCTCAAAGCGCGTGGAAGGGCGAGTAAAATGCACTACTAAACTTCTATGATAGGGCAATCAGAGACCCGATTAGATCATTTTATATTTTGGTTAATATAAGAATTCAGCGAAATTCTCTCACATTCGTTCAATTTACGTCGCTGATATTTCAGACAGCGTATTGGACTAAGCGGCATCTCAAAGCGCAAGACATGTCGAGTAAAATGCACTATTAAACTTCTAGGGTAGGGCAAACAGAGACCCGATAAGATCATTTTATATTATGGTTAATTTCAGAATTCTGCGAAATTCTCTCACATTTGTTCAATTTACGTCGCTCCTATTTCAGATAGCGTATTGGGCTAATCGGCACCTCAAAGCGCATGAAATGACGAATAAAATGCACAATTAAGCTTCTACGCTAGGGCGAACAGAGACCCGATTAGATCATTTTACGTTATGGTTAATAAAAGAATTCAGCAATATTCTATCACATTAGTTCAATTTACGTCGTTCCTATTTCAGATAGCGTACTGGGCTACGCGGCATCTCAAAGCGCAAGAAATGGCGAGTAAAATGCACTATTAAACTTCTATGATAGGGCAATCAGAGACCCGATTAGATCATTTTATATTTTGGTTAATATAAGACTTCAGCGAAATTCTATCACATTTGTTCAATTTACGTCGCTCCTATGTCAGATAGCGTATTGGGCTAAGCGGCATCTCAAAGCGCATGAAATGGCGAGTGAAATGCACTATTAATCGTCTAGGGTAGGGCAATCAGAGACCCCATTAGATCATTTTATATTATGGTTAATTTAAGAATTCAGCGAAATTCTATCACATTTGTTCAATTTACGTCGCTCCTATGTCAGATAGCGTATTGGGCTATGCGGCATCTCAAAGCGCATGAAATGGCGAGTAAAATGCACTGTTAAACTTCTAGGGTAGGGCAAACAGAGACCCGATTAGATCATTTTATATTACGGTTAATATAAGAATTCAGCGTAATTCTATCACATTTGTTCAACTTACGTCGCTCCTATTTCAGATAGCGTACTGGGCAAGGCGGTATCTCAAAGCGCGTGGAAGGGCGAGTAAAATGCACTACTAAACTTCTATGATAGGGCAATCAGAGACCCGATTAGATCATTTTATATTTTGGTTAATATAAGAATTCAGCGAAATTCTCTCACATTCGTTCAATTTACGTCGCTGATATTTCAGACAGCGTATTGGACTAAGCGGCATCTCAAAGCGCAAGACATGTCGAGTAAAATGCACTATTAAACTTCTAGGGTAGGGCAAACAGAGACCCGATAAGATCATTTTATATTATGGTTAATTTCAGAATTCTGCGAAATTCTCTCACATTTGTTCAATTTACGTCGCTGATATTTCAGATAGCGTATTGGGCTAATCGGCACCTCAAAGCGCATGAAATGACGAATAAAATGCACAATTAAGCTTCTACGCTAGGGCGAACAGAGACCCGATTAGATCATTTTACGTTATGGTTAATAAAAGAATTCAGCGAAATTCTATCACATTTGATCAATTTACGTCGCTCCTATTTCAGATAGCGTACTGGGATAAGCGGCATCTCAAAGCGCAAGAAATGGCGAGTAAAATGCACTATTAAACTTCTAGGGTAGGGCAAACAGAGACCCGATTAGATCATTTTATATTACGGTTAATATAAGAATTCAGCGTAATTCTGTCACATTTGTTCAACTTACGTCGCTCCTATTTCAGATAGCGTACTGGGCTAGGCGGCAACGTAAAGCGCGTGGAATGGCGAGTAAAATGCACTATTAAACTTCTATGATAGGGCAATCAGAGACCCGATTAGATCATTTTATATTTTGGTTAATATAAGAATTCAGCGAAATTCTATCACATTTGTTCAATTTACGTCGCTCCTATGTCAGATAGCGTATTGGGCTAAGCGGCATCTCAAAGCGCATGAAATGGCGAGTGAAATGCACTATTAATGTTCTATGGTAGGGCAATCAGAGACCCCATTAGATCATTTTATATTATGGTTAATTTAAGAATTCAGCGAAATTCTATCACATTTGTTCAATTTACGTCGCTCCTATGTCAGATAGCGTATTGGGCAATGCGGCATCTCAAAGCGCATGAAATGACGAGTAAAATGCACTGTTAAACTTCTAGGGTAGGGCAAACAGAGACCCGATTAGATCATTTTATATTACGGTTAATATAAGAATTCAGCGTAATTCTATCACATTTGTTCAACTTACGTCGCTCCTATTTCAGATAGCGTACTGGGCAAGGCGGTATCTCAAAGCGCGTGGAAGGGCGAGTAAAATGCACTACTAAACTTCTATGATAGGGCAATCAGAGACCCCATTAGATCATTTTATATTATGGAAAATTTAAGAATTCAGCGAAATTCTATCACATTTGTTCAATTTACGTCGCTCCTATGTCAGATAGCGTATTGGGCTAAGCGGCATCTCAAAGCGCATGAAATGGCGAGTGAAATGCACTATTAATCTTCTAGGGTAGGGCAATCAGAGACCCCATTAGATCATTTTATATTATGGTTAATTTAAGAATTCAGCGAAATTCTATCACATTTATTCAATTTACGTCGCTCCTATGTCAGATAGCGTATTGGACTATGCGGCATCTCAAAGCGCATGAAATGACGAGTAAAATGCACTGTTACACTTCTAGGGTAGGGCAAACAGAGACCCGATTAGATCATTTTATATTTCGGTTAATATAAGAATTCAGCAAAATTCTATCACATTTGTTCAACTTACGTCGCTCCTATTTCAGATAGCGTACTGGGCTAGGCGGTACCTTAAAGCGCGTGGAATGGAGAGTAAAATGCACTATTAAACTTCTATGATAGGGCAATCAGAGACCCAATTAGATCATTTTATATTTTGGTTAATATAAGAATTCAGCGAAATTCTATCACATTTGTTCAATTTACGTCGCTCCTATTTCAGATAGCTTATTGGGCTAAGCGGCATCGCAAAGCGCATGAAATGACGAGTGAAATGCACTATTAAACTTCTAGGGTAGGGCAAACAGAGACCCGATTAGATCATTTTATATTATGGTTAATTTAAGAATTCAGCAAAATTCTATCACATTTGTTCAATTTACGTCGCTCCTATTTCAGATAGCGTACTGGGCTAAGCGGCATCTCAAAGCGCAAGAAATGGCGAGTAAAATGCACTATTAAACTTCTAGGGTAGGGCAAGCAGAGACCCGATTAGATCATTTTATATTACGGTTAATATAAGAATTCAGCGTAATTCTGTCACATTTGTTCAACTTACGTAGCTCCTATTTCAGATAGCGTACTGGGCTAGGCGGCAACTTAAAGCGCGTGGAATGGCGAGTAAAATGCACTATTAAACTTCTATGATAGGGCAATCAGAGACCCGATTAGATCATTTTATATTTTGGTTAATATAAGAATTCAGCGAAATTCTATCACATTTGTTCAATTTACGTCGCTCCTATGTCAAATAGCGTATTGGGCTAAGCGGCATCTCAAAGCGCATGAAATGGCGAGTGAAATGCACTATTAATGTTCTATGGTAGGACAATCAGAGACCCCATTAGTTCATTTTATATTATGGTTAATTTAAGAATTCAGCGAAATTCTATCACATTTGTTCAATTTACGTCGCTCCTATGTCAGATAGCGTATTGGGCTATGCGGCATCTCAAAGCGCATGAAATGACGAGTAAAATGCACTATTAAACTTCTAGGGTAGGGCAAACAGAGACCCGATTAGATCATTTTATATTACGGTTAATATAAGAATTCAGCGTAATTCTATCACATTTGTTCAACTTACGTCGCTCCTATTTCAGATAGCGTACTGGGCAAGGCGGTATCTCAAAGCGCGTGGAAGGGCGAGTAAAATGCACTACTAAACTTCTATGATAGGGCAATCAGAGACCCGATTAGATCATTTTATATTTTGATTAATATAAGAATTCAGCGAAATTCTCTCACATTTGTTCAATTTACGTCGCTGATATTTCAGACAGCGTATTGGACTAAGCGGAATCTCAAAGCGCAAGACATGTCGAGTAAAATGCACTATTAAACTTCTAGGGTAGGGCAAACAGAGACCCGATAAGATCATTTTATATTATGGTTAATTTCAGAATTCAGCGAAATTCTCTCACATTTGTTCAATTTACGTCGCTGATATTTCAGATAGCGTATTGGGCTAAGCGGCAACTCAAAGCGCGAGAAATGGCGAGTAAAATGCACTATTAAACATCTAGGGTAGGGCAAACAGAGACCCGATTAGATCATTTTATATTTTGGTTAATATAAGAATTCAGCGAAATTCTATCACATTTGTTCAATTTACGGCGCTCCTATTTCAGATAGCGTATTGGGCTAAGCGGCATCTCAAAGCGCATGAAATGACGAGAGAAATGCACTATTAAAGTTCTTGGGTAGGGTAAACAGAGACCCGATTATATCATTTTATATTATGGTTAATTTAAGAATTCAGCAAAATTCTATCACATTTGTTCAACTTACGTCGCTCCTATTTCAGATAGCGTACCGTGCAAGGCGGTATCTCAAAGCGCGTGGAAGGGCGAGTAAAATGCACTACTAAACTTCTATGATAGGGCAATCAGAGACCTGATTAGATCATTTTATATTTTGATTAATATAAGAATTCAGCGAAATTCTCTCACATTTGTTCAATTTACGTCGCTGATATTTCAGATAGCGTATTGGGCTAAGCGGCAACTCAAAGCGCGAGAAATGGCGAGTAAAATGCACTATTAAACTTCTAGGGTAGGGCAAACAGAGACCCGATTAGATCATTTTATATTTTGGTTAATATAAGAATTCAGCGAAATTCTATCACATTTGTTCAATTTACGTCGCTCCTATTTCAGATAGCTTATTGGGCTAAGCGGCATCGCAAAGCGCATGAAATGACGAGTGAAATGCACTATTAAACTTCTGGGGTAGGGCAAACAGAGACCCGATTAGATCATTTTACATTAAGGTTAATATAAGAATTCAGGGATATTCTATCACATTTGTTCAACATACGTCGCTCCTATTTCAGATAGCGTACTGGGCTAGGCGGCATCTTAAAGCGCGTGGAGTGGCGAGTAAAATGCACTATTAAGCTTCTATGATAGGGCAATCAGAGACCCGATTAGATCATTTTATATTTTGGTTAATATAAGAATTCAGCGAAATTCTATCACATTTGTTCAATTTACGTCGCTCCTATTTCAGATAGCGTACTGGGCTAGGCGGCATCTTAAAGCGCGTGGAATGGCGAGTAAAATGCACTTTTAAACTTCTATGATAGGGCAATCATAGACCCGATTAGATCATTTTATATTTTGGTTAATATAAGAATTCAGCGAGATTCTCTCACATTTGTTCAATTTACGTCGCTGATATTTCAGATAGCGTATTGGGCTAAGCTGCAACTCAAAGCGCGAGAAATGGCGAGTAAAATGCACTATTAAACTTCTAGGGTAGAGCAAACAGAGACCCGATTAGATCATTTTATATTTTGGTTAATATAAGAATTCAGCGAAATTCTATCACATTTGTTCAATTTACGGCGCTCCTATTTCAGATAGCGTATTGGGCTAAGCGGCATCTCAAAGCGCATGAAATGACGAGTGAAATGCACTATTAAAGTTCTTGGGTAGGGCAAACAGAGACCCGATTATATCATTTTATATTATGGTTAATTTAAGAATTCAGCAAAATTCTATCACATTTGTTCAACTTACGTAGCTCCTCTTTCAAATAGCGTACTGGGCTAGGCGGCAACTTAAAGCGCGTGGAATGGCGAGTAAAATGCACTATTAAACTTCTATGATAGGGAAATCAGAGACCCGATTAGATTATTTTATATTTTGGTTAATATAATAATTCAGCGAAATTCTCTCATATTTGTTCAATTTACGTCGCTGATATTTCAGATAGCGTATTGGACTAAGCGGCATCTCAAAGCGCAAGAAATGTCGAGTAAAATGCACTATTAAACTTCTATGACAGGGCAATCAGAGACCCGATTAGATCATTTTATATTTTGGTTAATATAAGAATTCAGCGAAATTCTATCACATTTGTTCAACATACGTCGCTCCTATTTCAGATAGCGTACTGGGCTAGGCGGCATCTTAAAGCGCGTGGAATGGCGGGTAAAATTCACTATTAAACTTCTATGATAGCGCAATCAGAGACCCGATTAGATCATTTTATATTTTGGTTAATATAAGAATTCAGCGAAATTCAATCACATTTGTTCAATTTACGTCGCTCCTATTTCAGATAGCGTATTGGGCTAAGCGGCATCTCAAAGCGCATGAAATGGCGAGTAAAATGCACTATTAAACTTCTAGGGTAGGGCAATCAGAGACCCGACTAGATCATTTTATATTATGGTTAATTTAAGAATTCAGCAAAATGCTATCACATTTGTTCAGTTTACGTCGCTCCTATTTCAGATAGCGTACTGGGCTAGGCGGCACCTTAAAACGCATGGAATGGCGAGTAAAATGCACTATTAAACTTCTATGATAGGGCAATCAGAGATCCGATTAGATCATTTATATTTTGGTTAATATAAGAATTCAGCGAAATTCTATCACATTTATTCAATTTACGTCGCTGCTATTTCAGATAGCGTATTGGGCTAAGCGGCATCTCAAAGCGCGAGAAATGGCGAGTAAAATGCACTATTAAACTTCTAGGGTAGGGCAAACAGAGACCCGATTAGATCATTTTATATTTTGGTTAATATAAGAATTCAGCGAAATTCTATCACATTTGTTCAATTTACGTCGCTCCTATTTCAGATAGCGTATTGGGCTAAGCGGCATCTCAAAGCGCATGAAATGACGAATAAAATGCACAATTAAGCTTCTACGCTAGGGCGAACAGAGACCCGATTAGATCATTTTACGTTATGGTTAATAAAAGAATTCAGCGAAATTCTATCACATTTGATCAATTTACATCGCTCCTATTTCAGATAGCGTATTGTGCTAAGCGGCATCACAAAGCGCATGAAATGACGAGTAAAATGCACTATTAAACTTCTAGGGTAGGGCAAACAGAGACCCCATTAGATCATTTTATATTATGGTTAATTTAAGAATTCAGCGAAATTCTATCACATTTGTTCAATTTACGTCGCTCCTATTTCAGATAGCGTATTGGGCTAAGCGGCATCTCAAAGCGCATGAAATGGCGAGTAAAATGCACTGTTAAACTTCTAGGGTAGGGCAAACAGAGACCCGATTAGATCATTCTATATTATGGTTAATTTAAGAATTCAGCGAAATTCTATCACATTTGTTCAATTTACGTCGCTCCTATTGCAGATAGCGTATTGGGCTAAGCGGCATCTTAAAGCGCGTGGAATGGCGAGTAAAATTCACTATTAAACTTCTATGATAGCGCAATCAGAGACCCGATTAGATCATTTTATATTTTGGTTAATATAAGAATTCGGCGAAATTCTATCACATTTGTTCAATTTACGTCGCTCCTATTTCAGATAGCGTATTGGGCTAAGCGGCATCTCAAAGCGCATGAAATAACGAGTAAAATGCACTAGTAAACTTCTAGGGTAGGGCAATCAGAGACCCGATTAGATCATTTTATATTATGGTTAATTTAAGAATTCAGCAATATTCTATCACATTAGTTCAATTTACGTCGTTCCTATTTCAGATAGCGTACTGGGCTACGCGGCATCTTAAAGCGCGTGGAATGGCGAGTAAAATTCACTATTAAACTTCTATGATAGGGCAATCAGAGACCCGATTAGATCATGTTATATTTTGGTTAATATAAGAATTCAGCGAAATTCTATCACATTTGTTCAATTTACGTCGCTCCTATTTCAGATAGCTTATTGGGCTAAGCGGCATCGCAAAGCGCATGAAATGGCGAGTGAAATGCACTATTAAACTTCTAGGGTAGGGCAAACAGAGACCCGATTAGATCATTTTACATTAAGGTTAATATAAGAATTCAGGGAAATTCTATCACATTTGTTCAACATACGTCGCTCCTATTTCAGATAGCGAACTGGGCTAGGCGGCATCTTAAAGCGCGTGGAATGGCGAGTAAAATGCACTATTAAACTTCTATGATAGGGCAATCAGAGACCCGATTAGATCATTTTATATATTGGTTAATATAAGAATTCAGCGAAATTCTATCACATTTGTTCAATTTGCGTCGCTCCTATTTCAGATAGCTTATTGGGCTAAGCGGCATCGCAAAGCGCATGAAATGACGAGTGAAATGCACTATTAAACTTCTAGGGTAGGGCAAACAGAGACCCGATTAGATCATTTTATATTATGGTTAATTTAAGAATTCAGCAAAATTCTATCACATTTGTTCAATTTACGTCGCTCCTATTTCAGATAGCGTACTGGGCTAAGCGGCATCTCAAAGCGCAAGAAATGGCGAGTAAAATGCACTATTAAACTTCTATGATAGGGCAATCAGAGACCCGATTAGATCATTTTATATTTTGGTTAATATAAGAATTCAGCGAAATTCTATCGCATTTGGTCAATTTACGTCGCTCCTAT
This sequence comes from Macropis europaea, assembly GCA_916610135.2. Taxonomy (NCBI): domain Eukaryota; kingdom Metazoa; phylum Arthropoda; class Insecta; order Hymenoptera; family Melittidae; genus Macropis; species Macropis europaea. Next base: position 14,814 of record CAKAJE020001382.1, read on the forward strand.
TTCAGATACCTTATTGGGCTAAGCGGCATCTCAAAGCGCATGAAATGACGAGTGAAATGCACTATTAAACTTCTAGGGTAGGGCGAACGAAGACCCGATTAGATCATTTTACATTGAGGTTAATATAAGAATTCAGCGAAATTCTATCACATTTGTTCAATTTACGTCGCTCCTATTTCAGATAGCGTATTGGGCTAAGCGGCATCTCAAAGCGCATGAAATGGCGAGTAAAATGCATTATTAAACTTCTAGGATAAGGCAAGCACAGACCCGATTAGATCATTTTATATTACGGTAAATATAAGAATTCAGCGTAACTCTGACACATTTGTTCAACTTACGTAGCTCCTATTTCAGATAGCGTACTGGGCTAGGCGGCATCTTAAAGCGCGTGGAATGGCGGGTAAAATGCACTATTAAACTTCTATGATGGGGCAAACAGAGACCCGATTAGATCATTTTATATTTTGGTTAATATAAGAATTCAGCGAAATTCTATCACATTTGTTCAATTTACGTCGCTCGTATTTCAGATAGCGTATTGGGCTAAACGGCATCTCAAAGCGCATGAAATGGCGAGTAAAATGCACTATTAAACTTCTAGGGTAGGGCAATCAGAGACCCGACTAGATCATTTTATATTATGGTTAATTTAAGAATTCAGCAAAATTCTATCACATTTGTTCAGTTTACGTCGCTCCTATTTCAGATAGCGTACTGGGCTAGGCGGCACCTTGAAACGCATGGAATGGCGAGTAAAATGCGCTATTAAACTTCTATGATAGGGCAATCAGAGATCCGATTAGATCATTTATATTTTGGTTAATATAAGAATTCAGCGAAATTCTATCACATTTGTTCAATTTGCGTCGCTCCTATTTTAGATAGCGTATTGGGCTAAGCGGCATCTCAAAGCGCGAGAAATGGCGAGTAAAATGCACTATTAAACTTCTAGGGTAGGGCAAACAGAGACCCGATTAGATCATTTTATATTTTGGTTAATATAAGAATTCAGCGAAATTCTATCACATTTGTTCAATTTACGTCGCTCCTATTTCAGATAGCGTATTGGGCTAAGCGGCATCTCAAAGCGCATGAAATGACGAATAAAATGCACAATTAAGCTTCTACGCTAGGGCGAACAGAGACCCGATTAGATCATTTTACGTTATGGTTAATAAAAGAATTCAGCGAAATTCTATCACATTTGATCAATTTACATCGCTCCTATTTCAGATAGCGTATTGTGCTAAGCGGCATCACAAAGCGCATGAAATGACGAGTAAAATGCACTATTAAACTTCTAGGGTAGGGCAAACAGAGACCCCATTAGATCATTTTATATTATGGTTAATTTAAGAATTCAGCGAAATTCTATCACATTTGTTCAATTTACGTCGCTCCTATTTCAGATAGCGTATTGGGCTAAGCGGCATCTCAAAGCGCATGAAATGGCGAGTAAAATGCACTGTTAAACTTCTAGGGTAGGGCAAACAGAGACCCGATTAGATCATTCTATATTATGGTTAATTTAAGAATTCAGCGAAATTCTATCACATTTGTTCAATTTACGTCGCTCCTATTGCAGATAGCGTATTGGGCTAAGCGGCATCTTAAAGCGCGTGGAATGGCGAGTAAAATTCACTATTAAACTTCTATGATAGCGCAATCAGAGACCCGATTAGATCATTTTATATTTTGGTTAATATAAGAATTCGGCGAAATTCTATCACATTTGTTCAATTTACGTCGCTCCTATTTCAGATAGCGTATTGGGCTAAGCGGCATCTCAAAGCGCATGAAATAACGAGTAAAATGCACTAGTAAACTTCTAGGGTAGGGCAATCAGAGACCCGATTAGATCATTTTATATTATGGTTAATTTAAGAATTCAGCAATATTCTATCACATTAGTTCAATTTACGTCGTTCCTATTTCAGATAGCGTACTGGGCTACGCGGCATCTTAAAGCGCGTGGAATGGCGAGTAAAATTCACTATTAAACTTCTATGATAGGGCAATCAGAGACCCGATTAGATCATGTTATATTTTGGTTAATATAAGAATTCAGCGAAATTCTATCACATTTGTTCAATTTACGTCGCTCCTATTTCAGATAGCTTATTGGGCTAAGCGGCATCGCAAAGCGCATGAAATGGCGAGTGAAATGCACTATTAAACTTCTAGGGTAGGGCAAACAGAGACCCGATTAGATCATTTTACATTAAGGTTAATATAAGAATTCAGGGAAATTCTATCACATTTGTTCAACATACGTCGCTCCTATTTCAGATAGCGAACTGGGCTAGGCGGCATCTTAAAGCGCGTGGAATGGCGAGTAAAATGCACTATTAAACTTCTATGATAGGGCAATCAGAGACCCGATTAGATCATTTTATATATTGGTTAATATAAGAATTCAGCGAAATTCTATCACATTTGTTCAATTTGCGTCGCTCCTATTTCAGATAGCTTATTGGGCTAAGCGGCATCGCAAAGCGCATGAAATGACGAGTGAAATGCACTATTAAACTTCTAGGGTAGGGCAAACAGAGACCCGATTAGATCATTTTATATTATGGTTAATTTAAGAATTCAGCAAAATTCTATCACATTTGTTCAATTTACGTCGCTCCTATTTCAGATAGCGTACTGGGCTAAGCGGCATCTCAAAGCGCAAGAAATGGCGAGTAAAATGCACTATTAAACTTCTATGATAGGGCAATCAGAGACCCGATTAGATCATTTTATATTTTGGTTAATATAAGAATTCAGCGAAATTCTATCGCATTTGGTCAATTTACGTCGCTCCTATTTCAGATACCTTATTGGGCTAAGCGGCATCTCAAAGCGCATGAAATGACGAGTGAAATGCACTATTAAACTTCTAGGGTAGGGCGAACGAAGACCCGATTAGATCATTTTACATTGAGGTTAATATAAGAATTCAGCGAAATTCTATCACATTTGTTCAATTTACGTCGCTCCTATTTCAGATAGCGTATTGAGCTAAGCGGCATCTCAAAGCGCATGAAATGGCGAGTAAAATGCATTATTAAACTTCTAGGATAAGGCAAGCACAGACCCGATTAGATCATTTTATATTACGGTAAATATAAGAATTCAGCGTAACTCTGACACATTTGTTCAACTTACGTAGCTCCTATTTCAGATAGCGTACTGGGCTAGGCGGCATCTTAAAGCGCGTGGAATGGCGGGTAAAATGCACTATTAAACTTCTATGATGGGGCAAACAGAGACCCGATTAGATCATTTTATATTTTGGTTAATATAAGAATTCAGCGAAATTCTATCACATTTGTTCAATTTACGTCGCTCGTATTTCAGATAGCGTATTGGGCTAAACGGCATCTCAAAGCGCATGAAATGGCGAGTAAAATGCACTATTAAACTTCTAGGGTAGGGCAATCAGAGACCCGACTAGATCATTTTATATTATGGTTAATTTAAGAATTCAGCAAAATTCTATCACATTTGTTCAGTTTACGTCGCTCCTATTTCAGATAGCGTACTGGGCTAGGCGGCACCTTGAAACGCATGGAATGGCGAGTAAAATGCGCTATTAAACTTCTATGATAGGGCAATCAGAGATCCGATTAGATCATTTATATTTTGGTTAATATAAGAATTCAGCGAAATTCTATCACATTTGTTCAATTTGCGTCGCTCCTATTTTAGATAGCGTATTGGGCTAAGCGGCATCTCAAAGCGCAAGAAATGTCGAGTAAAATGCACTATTAAACTTCTAGGGTAGTGCAAACAGTGACCCGATAAGATCATTTTATATTATGGTTAATCTAAGAATTCAGCGAAATTCTCTCACATTTGTTCAATTTACGTCGCTGATATTTCAGATAGCGTATTGGGCTAAGCGGCATCTCAAAGCGCGAGAAATGGCGAGTAAAATGCACTATTAAACTTCTAGGGTAGTGCAAACAGTGACCCGATAAGATCATTTTATATTATGGTTAATCTAAGAATTCAGCGAAATTCTCTCACATTTGTTCAATTTACGTCGCTGATATTTCAGATAGCGTATTGGGCTAAGCGGCATCTCAAAGCGCGAGAAATGGCGAGTAAAATGCACTATTAAACTTCTAGGGTAGGGCAAACAGAGACCCGATTAGATCATTTTATATTTTGGTTAATATAAGGATTCAGCGAAATTCTATCACATTTGTTCAATTTACGTCGCTCCTATTTCAGATAGCGTATTGGGCTAAGCGGCATCTCAAAGCGCATGAAATGACGAATAAAACGCACAATTAAGCTTCTACGCTAGGGCGAACAGAGATCCGATTAGATCATTTTACGTTATGGTTAATAAAAGAATTCAGCGAAATTCTATCACATTTGATCAATTTACATCGCTCCTATTTCAGATAGCGTATTGTGCTAAGCGGCATCACAAAGCGCATGAAATAACGAGTAAAATGCACTATTAAACTTCTAGGGTAGGGCAAACAGAGACCCCATTAGATCATTTTATATTATGGTTAATTTGAGAATTCAGCGAAATTCTATCACATTTGTTCAATTTACGTCGCTCCTATTTCAGATAGCGTATTGGGCTAAGCGGCATCTCAAAGCGCATGAAATGGCGAGTAAAATGCACTGTTAAACTTCTAGGGTAGGGCAAACAGAGACCCGATTAGATCATTCTATATTATGGTTAATTTAAGAATTCAGCGAAATTCTATCACATTTGTTCAATTTACGTCGCTCCTATTTTAGATAGCGTATTGGGCTAAGCGGCATCTTAAAGCGCGTGGAATGGCGAGTAAAATTCACTATTAAACTTCTATGATAGGGCAATCAGAGACCCGATTAGATCATTTTATATTTTGGTTAATATAAGGATTCAGCGAAATTCTATCACATTTGTTCAATTTGCGTCGCTCCTATTTCAGATAGCTTATTGGGCTAAGCGGCACCTCAAAGCGCATGAAATGGCGAGTGAAATGCACTATTAATCTTCTAGGGTAGGGCAATCAGAGACCCCATTAGATCATTTTATATTATGGTTGATTTAAGAATTCAGCGAAATTCTATCACATTTGTTCAATTTACGTCGCTCCTATTTCAGATAGCGTATTGGGCTAAGCGGCATCTCAAAGCGCATGGAATGGCGAGTAAAATGCACTATTAAACTTCTAGGGTAAGGCAAATAGAGACCCGATTAGATCATTTTATATTACGGTTAATATAAGAATTCAGAGTAATTCTATCACATTTGTTCAATTTACGTCGCCCCTATTTCAGATAGCGTATTGGGCTAAGCGGCATCTCAAAGCGCATGAAATGTCGACTCAAATGCACTGTTAAACTTCTATGATAGGGAAATCAGAGACCCGATTAGATTATTTTATATTTTGGTTAATATAATAATTCAGCGAAATTCTAACACATTTGTTCCATTTACGTCGCTCCTATTTCAGATAGCGTACTGTGCTAGGCGGCATCTTAAAGCGCGTCGAATGGCGAGTAAAATGCACTATTAAACTTCAAGGGTAGGGCACACAGAGACCCGATTAGATCATTTTATATTATGGTTAATTTAAGAATTCAGAAAAATTCTATCACATTTGTTCAATTTACGTCGTTCCTATTTCAGATAGCGTATTGGGCTATGCGGCATCTCAAAGCGCATGAAATGACGAGTAAAATGCACTGTTAAACTTCTAGGGTAGGGCAAACAGAGACCCGATTAGATCATTTTATATCATGGTTAATTTAAGAATTCAGCAAAATTCTATCACATTAGTTCAATTTACGTCGTTCCTATTTCAGATAGCGTACTGGGCTATGTGGCATCTCAAAGCGCGTGGAAGGGCGAGTAAAATGCACTACTAAACTTCTATGATAGGGCAATCAGAGACCCGATTAGATCATTTTATATTTTGGTTAATATAAGAATTCAGCGAAATTCTCTCACATTTGTTCAATTTACGTCGCTGATATTTCAGATAGCGTATTGGACTAAGCGGCATCTCAAAGCGCAAGAAATGTCGAGTAAAATGCACTGTTAATCTTCTATGATAGGGAAATCAGAGACCCGATTAGATTATTTTATATTTTGGTTAATATAATAATTCAGCGAAATTCTAACACATTTGTTCAATTTACGTCGTTCCGATTTCAGATAGCGTATTGGGCTATGCGGCATCTCAAAGCGCATGAAATAACGAGTAAAATGCACTGTTAAACTTCTAGGGTAGGGCAAACAGAGACCCGATTAGATCATTTTATATTACGGTTAATATAAGAATTCAGCGTAATTCTATCACATTAGTTCAATTTACGTCGTTCCTATTTCAGATAGCGTACTGGGCTATGCGGCATCTTAAAGCGCGTGGAATGGCGAGTGAAATGCACTATTAAACTTCTAGGGTAGGGCAAACAGAGACCCGATTAGATCATTTTACATTAAGGTTAATATAAGAATTCAGGGAAATTCTATCACATTTGTTCAACATACGTCGCTCCTATTTCAGATAGCGAACTGGGCTAGGCGGCATCTTAAAGCGCGTGGAATGGCGAGTAAAATGCACTATTAAACTTCTATGATAGGGCAATCAGAGACCCGATTAGATCATTTTATATTTTGGTTAATATAAGAATTCAGCGAAATTCTATCACATTTGTTCAATTTGCGTCGCTCCTATTTCAGATAGCTTATTGGGCTAAGCGGCACCTCAAAGCGCATGAAATGGCGAGTGAAATGCACTATTAATCTTCTAGGGTAGGGCAATCAGAGACCCCATTAGATCATTTTATATTATGGTTGATTTAAGAATTCAGCGAAATTCTATCACATTTGTTCATTTTACGTCGCTCCTATTTCAGATAGCGTATTGGGCTAAGCGGCATCTCAAAGCGCATGAAATGGCGAGTAAAATGCACTATTAAACTTCTAGGGTAAGGCAAACAGAGACCCGATTAGATCATTTTATATTACGGTTAATATAAGAATTCAGAGTAATTCTATCACATTTGTTCAATTTACGTCGCCCCTATTTCAGATAGCGTATTGGGCTAAGCGGCATCTCAAAGCGCATGAAATGGCGACTCAAATGCACTGTTAAACTTCTATGATAGGGAAATCAGAGACCCGATTAGATTATTTTATATTTTGGTTAATATAATAATTCAGCGAAATTCTAACACATTTGTTCCATTTACGTCGCTCCTATTTCAGATAGCGTACTGTGCTATGCGGCATCTTAAAGCGCGTCGAATGGCGAGTAAAATGCACTATTAAACTTCAAGGGTAGGGCAAACAGAGACCCGATTAGATCATTTTATATTATGGTTAATTTAAGAATTCAGAAAGATTCTATCACATTTGTTCAATTTACGTCGTTCCTATTTCAGATAGCGTATTGGGCTATGCGGCATCTCAAAGCGCATGAAATGACGAGTAAAATGCACTGTTAAACTTCTAGGGTAGGGCAAACAGAGACCCGATTAGATCATTTTATATCATGGTTAATTTAAGAATTCAGCAAAATTCTATCACATTAGTTCAATTTACGTCGTTCCTATTTCAGATAGCGTACTGGGCTATGTGGCATCTCAAAGCGCGTGGAAGGGCGAGTAAAATGCACTACTAAACTTCTATGATAGGGCAATCAGAGACCCGATTAGATCATTTTATATTTTGGTTAATATAAGAATTCAGCGAAATTCTCTCACATTTGTTCAATTTACGTCGCTGATATTTCAGATAGCGTATTGGACTAAGCGGCATCTCAAAGCGCAAGAAATGTCGAGTAAAATGCACTATTAAACTTATAGGGTAGTGCAAACAGAGACCCGATTAGATCATTTTACATTAAGGTTAATATAAGAATTCAGGGAAATTCTATCACATTTGTTCAACATACGTCGCTCCTATTTCAGATAGCGTACTGGGCTAGGCGGCATCACAAAGCGCATGAAATGGCGAGTCAAATGCACTGTTAATCTTCTATGATAGGGAAATCAGAGACCCGATTAGATTATTTTATATTTTGGTTAATATAATAATTCAGCGAAATTCTAACACATTTGTTCAATTTACGTCGTTCCGATTTCAGATAGCGTATTGGGCTATGCGGCATCTCAAAGCGCATGAAATAACGAGTAAAATGCACTGTTAAACTTCTAGGGTAGGGCAAACAGAGACCCGATTAGATCATTTTATATTACGGTTAATATAAGAATTCAGCGTAATTCTATCACATTTGTTCAACTTACGTCGCTCCTATTTCAGATAGCGTACTGGGCTAGGCGGTATCTCAAAGCGCGTGGAAGGGCGAGTAAAATGCACTACTAAACTTCTATGATAGGGCAATCAGAGACCCGATTAGATCATTTTATATTTTGGTTAATATAAGAATTCAGCGAAATTCTCTCACATTTGTTGAATTTACGTCGCTGATATTTCAGATAGCGTATTGGACTAAGCGGCATCTCAAAGCGCAAGAAATGTCGAGTAAAATGCACTATTAAACTTCTAGGGTAGTGCAAACAGAGACCCGATAAGATCATTTTATATTATGGTTAATTTAAGAATTCAGCGAAATTCTCTCACATTTGTTCAATTTACGTCGCTGATATTTCAGATAGCGTATTGGGCTAAGCGGCATCTCAAAGCGCGAGAAATGGCGAGTAAAATGCACTATTAAACTTCTAGGGTAGGGCAAACAGAGACCCGATTAGATCATTTTATATTTTGGTTAATATAAGAATTCAGCGAAATTCTATCACATTTGTTCAATTTACGTCGCTCCTATTTCAGATAGCGTATTGGGCTAAGCGGCATCTCAAAGCGCATGAAATGACGAATAAAATGCACAATTAAGCTTCTACGCTAGGGCGAACAGAGACCCGATTAGATCATTTTACGTTATGGTTAATAAAAGAATTCAGCGAAATTCTATCACATTTGATCAATTTACATCGCTCCTATTTCAGATAGCGTATTGTGCTAAGCGGCATCACAAAGCGCATGAAATAACGAGTAAAATGCACTATTAAACTTCTAGGGTAGGGCAAACAGAGACCCCATTAGATCATTTTATATTATGGTTAATTTAAGAATTCAGCGAAATTGTATCACATTTGTTCAATTTACGTCGCTCCTATTTCAGATAGCGTATTGGGCTAAGCGGCATCTCAAAGCGCATGAAATGGCGAGTAAAATGCACTGTTAAACTTCTAGGGTAGGGCAAACAGAGACCCGATTAGATCATTCTATATTATGGTTAATTTAAGAATTCAGCGAAATTCTATCACATTTGTTCAATTTACGTCGCTCCTATTGCAGATAGCGTATTGGGCTAAGCGGCATCTTAAAGCGCGTGGAATGGCGAGTAAAATTCACTATTAAACTTCTATGATAGCGCAATCAGAGACCCGATTAGATCATTTTATATTTTGGTTAATATAAGAATTCAGCGAAATTCTATCACATTTGTTCAATTTACGTCGCTCCTATTTCAGATAGCGTATTGGGCTAAGCGGCATCTCAAAGCGCATGAAATGGCGAGTAAAATGCACTAGTAAACTTCTAGGGTAGGGCAATCAGAGACCCGATTAGATCATTTTATATTATGGTTAATTTAAGAATTCAGCAAAATTCTATCACATTAGTTCAATTTACGTCGTTCCTATTTCAGATAGCGTACTGGGCTATGCGGCATCTTAAAGCGCGTGGAATGGCGAGTAAAATTCACTATTAAACTTCTATGATAGGGCAATCAGAGACCCGATTAGATCATGTTATATTTTGGTTAATATAAGAATTCAGCGAAATTCTATCACATTTGTTCAATTTACGTCGCTCCTATTTCAGATAGCTTATTGGGCTAAGCGGCATCGCAAAGCGCATGAAATGGCGAGTGAAATGCACTATTAAACTTCTAGGGTAGGGCAAACAGAGACCCGATTAGATCATTTTACATTAAGGTTAATATAAGAATTCAGGGAAATTCTATCACATTTGTTCAACATACGTCGCTCCTATTTCAGATAGCGAACTGGGCTAGGCGGCATCTTAAAGCGCGTGGAATGGCGAGTAAAATGCACTATTAAACTTCTATGATAGGGCAATCAGAGACCCGATTAGATCATTTTATATTTTGGTTAATATAAGAATTCAGCGAAAATCTATCACATTTGTTCAATTTGCGTCGCTCCTATTTCAGATAGCTTATTGGGCTAAGCGGCACCTCAAAGCGCATGAAATGGCGAGTCAAATGCACTGTTAAACTTCTATGATAGGGAAATCAGAGACCCGATTAGATTATTTTATATTTTGGTTAATATAATAATTCAGCGAAATTCTAACACATTTGTTCCATTTACGTCGCTCCTATTTCAGATAGCGTACTGTGCTAGGCGGCATCTTAAAGCGCGTCAAATGGCGAGTAAAATGCACTATTAAACTTCAAGGGTAGGGCAAACAGAGACCCGATTAGATCATTTTATATTATGGTTAATTTAAGAATTCAGAAAAATTCTATCACATTTGTTCAATTTACGTCGTTCCTATTTCAGATAGCGTATTGGGCTATGCGGCATCTCAAAGCGCATGAAATGACGAGTAAAATGCACTGTTAAACTTCTAGGGTAGGGCAAACAGAGACCCGATTAGATCATTTTATATCATGGTTAATTTAAGAATTCAGCAAAATTCTATCACATTAGTTCAATTTACGTCGTTCCTATTTCAGATAGCGTACTGGGCTATGTGGCATCTCAAAGCGCGTGGAAGGGCGAGTAAAATGCACTACTAAACTTCTATGATAGGGCAATCAGAGACCCGATTAGATCATTTTATATTTTGGTTAATATAAGAATTCAGCGAAATTCTCTCACATTTGTTCAATTTACGTCGCTGATATTTCAGATAGCGTATTGGACTAAGCGGCATCTCAAAGCGCAAGAAATGTCGAGTAAAATGCACTATTAAACTTCTAGGGTAGTGCAAACAGAGACCCGATTAGATCAGTTTACATTAAGGTTAATATAAGAATTCAGGGAAATTCTATCACATTTGTTCAACATACGTCGCTCCTATTTCAGATAGCGTACTGGGCTAGGCGGCATCTCAAAGCGCATGAAATGGCGAGTCAAATGCACTGTTAATCTTCTATGATAGGGAAATCAGAGACCCGATTAGATTATTTTATATTTTGGTTAATATAATAATTCAGCGAAATTCTAACACATTTGTTCAATTTACGTCGTTCCGATTTCAGATAGCGTATTGGGCTATGCGGCATCTCAAAGCGCATGAAATGACGAGTAAAATGCACTGTTAAACTTCTAGGGTAGGGCAAACAGAGACCCGATTAGATCATTTTATATTACGGTTAATATAAGAATTCAGCGTAATTCTATCACATTTGTTCAACTTACGTCGCTCCTATTTCAGATAGCGTACTGGGCTAGGCGGTATCTCAAAGCGCGTGGAAGGGCGAGTAAAATGCACTACTAAACTTCTATGATAGGGCAATCAGAGACCCGATTAGATCATTTTATATTTTGGTTAATATAAGAATTCAGCGAAATTCTCTCACATTTGTTCAATTTACGTCGCTGATATTTCAGATAGCGTATTGGACTAAGCGGCATCTCAAAGCGCAAGAAATGTCGAGTAAAATGCACTATTAAACTTCTAGGGTAGTGCAAACAGAGACCCGATAAGATCATTTTATATTATGGTTAATTTAAGAATTCAGCGAAGTTCTCTCACATTTGTTCAATTTACGTCGCTGATATTTCAGATAGCGTATTGGGCTAAGCGGCATCTCAAAGCGCGAGAAATGGCGAGTAAAATGCACTATTAAACTTCTAGGGTAGGGCAAACAGAGACCCGATTAGATCATTTTATATTTTGGTTAATATAAGAATTCAGCGAAATTCTATCACATTTGTTCAATTTACGTCGCTCCTATTTCAGATAGCGTATTGGGCTAAGCGGCATCTCAAAGCGCATGAAATGACGAATAAAATGCACAATTAAGCTTCTACGCTAGGGCGAACAGAGACCCGATTAGATCATTTTACGTTATGGTTAATAAAAGAATTCAGCGAAATTCTATCACATTTGATCAATTTACATCGCTCCTATTTCAGATAGCCTATTGTGCTAAGCGGCATCTCAAAGCGCATGAAATAACGAGTAAAATGCACTAGTAAACTTCTAGGGTAGGGCAATCAGAGACCCGATTAGATCATTTTATATTATGGTTAATTTAAGAATTCAGCAAAATTCTATCACATTAGTTCAATTTACGTCGTTCCTATTTCAGATAGCGTACTGGGCTATGCGGCATCTTAAAGCGCGTGGAATGGCGAGTAAAATTCACTATTAAACTTCTATGATAGGGCAATCAGAGACTCGATTAGATCATTTTATATTTTGGTTAATATAAGAATTCAGCGAAATTCTATCACATTTGTTCAATTTACGTCGCTCCTATTTCAGATAGCTTATTGGGCTAAGCGGCATCTCAAAGCGCATGAAATGACGAGTGAAATGCACTATTAAACTTATAGGGTAAGGCAAACAGAGACCCGATTAGATCATTTTATATTACGGTTAATATAAGAATTCAACGTAATTCTATCACATTTGTTCAACTTTCGTCGCTCCTATTTCAGATAGCGTACTGAGCTATACGGCATCTTAAAGCGCGTGGAATGGCGAGTAAAATGCAATATTAAACTTCTATGATAGGGCAATCAGAGACCCGATTAGATCATTTTATATTTTGGTTAATATAAAAATTCAGCGAAATTCTATCACAATTGTTCAATTTACGTCGCTCCTATTTCAGATAGCGTATTGGGCTAAGCGGCAACTCAAAGCGCATGAAATGACGAGTGAAATGCACTATTAAACTTCTAGGGTAGGGCGAACAGAGACCCGATTAGATCATTTTACATTAAGGTTAATATAAGAATTCAGGGAAATTCTATCACATTTGTTCAATTTACGTCGCTCCTATTTCAAATAGCGTACTCGGATAGGCGACATCTTAAAGCGCGTGGAATGGCGAGTAAAATGCACTATTAAACTTCTATGATAGGGCAATCAGAGACCCGATTAGATCATTTTATATTTTGGTTAATATAAGAATTCAGCGAAATTCTATTACATTTGTTCAATTTACGTCGCTCCTATTTCAGATAGCGTATTGGGCTACGCGGCATCTCAAAGCGAATGGATTGACGAGTGAAATGCTCTATTAAACTTCTGGGGTAGGGTTAACAGAAACCCGAATAGATCATTTTATATTACGGTTAATATAAGAATTCAGCGAAATTCTATCACATTTGTTCAATTTACGTCGCTCCTATTTCAGATAGCGTATTGGGCTAAGCGGCATCTCAATGCGCATGAAATGGCGAGTAACATGCACTATTACACTTCTAGGATAAGGCAAACAAAGACCCGAATAGATCATTTTATATTACGGTTAATATAAGAATTCAGCGTAATTCTATCACATTTGTTCAACTTACGTCGCTCCTCTTTCAGATAGCGTACTGGGCTAGGCGGCATCTTAAAGCGCGTGGAATGGCGAGTAAAATGCACTATTAAACTTCTATGATAGGGCTATCAGAGACCCGATTAGATCATTTTATATTGCGGTTAATATAAGAATTCAGCGTAACTCTGTCACATTTGTTCAACTTACGTAGCTCCTATTTCAGATAGCGTCCTGGGCTAGGCGGCATCTTAAAGCGCGTGGAATGGCGAGTAAAATGCACTATTATACATCTATGATAGGGCAATCAGAGACCCGATTAGATCATTTTATGTTTTGGTTAATATAAGAATTCAGCGAAATTCTGTCACATTTGTTCAATTTACGTCGCTCCTATTTCAGATAGCGTATTGTGGTAAGCTGCATCTCAAAGCGCAAGACATGGCGAGTAAAATGAACTATTAAACTTCTAGGGTAGGGCAAACAGAAACACGATTAGATCATTTCATATTTTGGTTAATATTAGAATTCAGCGAAATTCTATCACATTTGATCAATTTACGTCGCTCCTATTTCAGATAGCGCATTGGGCTAAGCGGCATCTCAAAGCGCATGAAATGGCGAGTAAAATGCACTACTAAGCTTCTAGGATAAGGCAAACAGAGACCCGATTAGATCATTTTATATTACGGTTAATATAAGAATTCAGCGTAATTCTGTCACATTTGTTCAACTTACGTACCTCCTATTTCAGATAGCGTACTGGGCTAGGCGACATCTTAAAGCGCGTGGAATGGCGAGTAAAATGCACTATCAAACTTCTATGATAGGGCAATCAGAGACCCGATTAGATCATTTTGTATTTTGGTTAATATAAGAATTCAGCGAAATTCTATCACATTTGTTCAATTTACGTCGCTCCTATTTCAGATAGCGTATTGGGCTAAGCGGGATCTCAAAGCGCATGGATTGACGAGTGAAATGCTCTATTAAACTTCTGGGGTAGGGCGAACAGAAACCCGAATAGATCATTTTATATTACGGTTAATATAAGAATTCAGCGAAATTCTATCACATTTGTTCAACTTACGTAGCTCCTATTTCAGATAGCGTACTGGGCTAGGCGGCATCTTAAAGCGCGTTGAATGGCGAGTAAAATGCACTATTAAACTTCTATGATAGGGCAATCAGAGACCCGATTAGATCATTTTATATTTTGTTTAATATAAGATTTCAGGGAAATTCTGTCACATTTGTTCAATTTACGTCGCTCCTATTTCAGATAGCTTATTGGGCTTTGCGGCATCTGAAAGCGCATGGATTGACGAGTGAAATGCTCTATTAAACTTCTGGGGTAGGGCGAACAGAAACCCGAATAGATCATTTTATATTAAGGTTAATATAAGAATTCAGAAAAATTCTATCACATTTGTTCAATTTACGTCGTTCCTATTTCAGATAGCGTATTGGGCTATGCGACATCTCAAAGCGCATGAAATGACGAGTAAAATGCACTATTAAACTTCTAGGGTAGGGCAAACAGAGACCCGATTAGATCATTTTATATTGCGGTTAATATAAGAATTCAGCGTAACTCTGTCACATTTGTTCAACTTACGTAGCTCCTATTTCAGATAGCGTCCTGGGCTAGGCGGCATCTTAAAGCGCGTGGAATGGCGAGTAAAATGCACTATTATACTTCTATGATAGGGCAATCAGAGACCCGATTAGATCATTTTATATTGCGGTTAATATAAGAATTCAGCGTAACTCTGTCACATTTGTTCAACTTACGTAGCTCCTATTTCAGATAGCGTCCTGGGCTAGGCGGCATCTTAAAGCGCGTGGAATGGCGAGTAAAATGCACTATTATACTTCTATGATAGGGCAATCAGAGACCCGATTAGATCATTTTATGTTTTGGTTAATATAAGAATTCAGCGAAATTCTGTCACATTTGTTCAATTTACGTCGCTCCTATTTCAGATAGCGTATTGGGGTAAGCTGCATCTCAAAGCGCAAGACATGGCGAGTAAAATGAACTATTAAACTTCTAGGGTAGGGCAAACAGAGACACGATTAGATCATTTCATATTTTGGTTAATATTAGAATTCAGCGGAATTCTATCACATTTGATCAATTTACGTCGCTCCTATTTCAGATAGCGCATTGGGCTAAGCGGCATCTCAAAGCGCATGAAATGGCGAGTAAAATGCACTACTAAGCTTCTAGGATAAGGCAAACAGAGACCCGATTAGATCATTTTATATTACGGTTAATATAAGAATTCAGCGAAATTCTATCACATTTGTTCAACTTACGTAGCTCCTATTTCAGATAGCGTACTGGGCTAGGCGGCATCTTAAAGCGCGTTGAATGGCGAGTAAAATGCACTATTAAACTTCTATGATAGGGCAATCAGAGACCCGATTAGATCATTTTATATTTTGTTTAATATAAGATTTCAGGGAAATTCTGTCACATTTGTTCAATTTACGTCGCTCCTATTTCAGATAGCTTATTGGGCTTTGCGGCATCTGAAAGCGCATGGATTGACGAGTGAAATGCTCTATTAAACTTCTGGGGTGGGGCGAACAGAAACCCGAATAGATCATTTTATATTAAGGTTAATATAAGAATTCAGAAAAATTCTATCACATTTGTTCAATTTACGTCGTTCCTATTTCAGATAGCGTATTGGGCTATGCGACATCTCAAAGCGCATGAAATGACGAGTAAAATGCACTATTAAACTTCTAGGGTAGGGCAAACAGAGACCCGATTAGATCATTTTATATTGCGGTTAATATAAGAATTCAGCGTAACTCTGTCACATTTGTTCAACTTACGTAGCTCCTATTTCAGATAGCGTCCTGGGCTAGGCGGCATCTTAAAGCGCGTGGAATGGCGAGTAAAATGCACTATTATACTTCTATGATAGGGCAATCAGAGACCCGATTAGATCATTTTATATTGCGGTTAATATAAGAATTCAGCGTAACTCTGTCACATTTGTTCAACTTACGTAGCTCCTATTTCAGATAGCGTCCTGGGCTAGGCGGCATCTTAAAGCGCGTGGAATGGCGAGTAAAATGCACTATTATACTTCTATGATAGGGCAATCAGAGACCCGATTAGATCATTTTATGTTTTGGTTAATATAAGAATTCAGCGAAATTCTGTCACATTTGTTCAATTTACGTCGCTCCTATTTCAGATAGCGTATTGGGGTAAGCTGCATCTCAAAGCGCAAGACATGGCGAGTAAAATGAACTATTAAACTTCTAGGGTAGGGCAAACAGAGACACGATTAGATCATTTCATATTTTGGTTAATATTAGAATTCAGCGGAATTCTATCACATTTGATCAATTTACGTCGCTCCTATTTCAGATAGCGCATTGGGCTAAGCGGCATCTCAAAGCGCATGAAATGGCGAGTAAAATGCACTACTAAGCTTCTAGGATAAGGCAAACAGAGACCCGATTAGATCATTTTATATTACGGTTAATATAAGAATTCAGCGTAATTCTGTCACATTTGTTCAATTTACGTAGTTCCTATTTCAGATAGCGTATTGGGCTACGCGGCATCTCAAAGCGAATGGATTGACGAGTGAAATGCTCTATTAAACTTCTGGGGTAGGGCGAACAGAAACCCGAATAGATCATTTTATATTACGGTTAATATAAGAATTCAGCGAAATTCTATCACATTTGTTCAATTTACGTAGTTCCTATTTCAGATAGCATACTGGGCTAGGCGGTATCTTAAAGCGCGCGGAATGGCGAGTAAAATGCACTATTAAACTTCTATGATAGGGCAATCAGAGACCCGATTAGATCATTTTATATTTTGGTTAATATAAGAATTCAGCGAAATTCTATCACATTTGTTCAATTTGCGTCGCTCCTATTTCAGATAGCTTATTGGGCTAAGCGGCATTTCAAAGCGCATGAAATGACGAGTGAAATGCACTATTAAACTTCTAGGGTAGGGTGAACAGAGACCAGATTAGATCATTTCACATTAAGGTTAATATAAGAATTCAGCGTAATTCTGTCACATTTGTTCAACTTACGTCGCTCCTATTTCAGATAGCGTACTGGGCTTAGCGGCATCTGAAAGCGCATGGATTGACGTGTGAACTGCTCTATTAAACTTCTGGCGTAGGGCGAACAGAAACCCGAATAGATCATTTTATATTAAGGTTAATATAAGAATTCAGAAAAATTCTATCACATTTGTTCAATTTACGTCGTTCCTATTTCAGATAGCGTATTGGGCTATGCGACATCTCAAAGCGCATGAAATGACGAGTAAAATGCACTATTAAACTTCTAGGGTAGGGCAAACAGAGACCCGATTAGATCATTTTATATTACGGTTAATATAAGAATTCAGCGTAATTCTATCACATTTGTTCAACTTACGTCGCTCCTATTTCAGATAGCGTACAGGGCTAGGCGGCATCTTAAAGCGCGTGGAAGGGCGAGTAAAATGCACTACTAAACTTCTAGGGTAGGGCAAACAGAGACCCGATTAGATCATTTTATATTATGGTTAATTTAAGAATTCAGCAAAATTCTATCACATTTGTTCAATTTACGTCGCTCCTATTTCAGATAGCGTACTGGGATAGGCGGCATCTTAAAGCGCGTGGAAGGGTGAGTAAAATGCACTACTAATCTTCCATGATAGGGAAATCAGAGACCCGATTAGATCATTTTATATTTTGTTTTATATAAGATTTCAGGGAAATTCTATCACATTTGTTCAATTTACGTCGCTCCTATTTCAGATAGCATATTGGGCTAAGCGGCACCTCAAAGCGCGTGGTAAGGCGAGTAAAATGCACTATTAAACTTCTATGATAGGGCAATCAGAGACCCGATTAGATCATTTTATATTACGGTTAATATAAGGATTCAGCATAATTCTTTCTCATTTCTTCAATTTACGTCGCCCCTATTTCAGATAGCTTATTCGGCTTAGCGGCATCTCAAAGCGCATGAAGTGACGAGTGAAATGCACTATTAAACTTCTAGGGTAGGGCAAACAGAGACCCGATTAGATCATTTTATATTATGGTTAATTTAAGAATTCAGCAAAATTCTATCACATTTGTTCAATTTACGTCGCTCCTATTTCAGATAGCGTACTGGGCTAGGCGGCATCCTAAAGCGCGTGGAAAGGCGAGTAAAATGCACTATTAAACTTCTATGATAGGGCAATCAGAGACCCGATTAGATCATTTTATATTACGGTTAATATAAGAATTCAGCGTAATTCTATCACATTTGTTCAACTTACGTCGCTCCTATTTCAGATAGCGTACTGGGCTAGGCGGCATCTTAAAGCGCGTGGAAGGGCGAGTAAAATGCACTACTAAACTACTATGATATGGCAATCAGAGACCCGATTAGGTCATTTTGTATTTTGGTTAATATAAGAATTCAGCGAAATTCTATCACATTTGTTCAATTTACGTCGCTCCTATTTCAGATAGCGCATTGGGCTAAGCGGCATCTCAAAGTGCATGAAATGGCGAATAAAATGAGCTATTAAACTTCTAGGCTAGGGTGAACAGAGACCGGATTAGATCATTTTAAATTATGGTTAATAAAAGAATTCAGCGAAATTCTATCACATTTGTTCAACTTACGTCGCTCCTATTGCAGATAGCGTATTGGGCTAAGTGGCATCTCAAAGCGCACGAAATGGCGAGTAAAATGCACTATTAAACTTCTATGATAGGGCAATCAGAGACCCGATTAGATCATTTTATATTTTGGTTAATATAAGAATTCAGCGAAATTCTATCACATTTGGTCAATTTACGTCGCTCCTATTTCAGATAGCTTATTGGGCTAAGCGGCATCTCAAAGCGCATGAAATGACGAGTGAAATGCACTATTAAACTTCTAGGGTAGGGCGAACGAAGACCAGATTAGATCATTTTACATTGAGGTTAATACAAGAATTCAGCGAAATTCTATCACATTTGTTCAATTTACGTCGCTCCTATTTCAGATAGCGTATTGGGCTAAGCGGCATCTCAAAGCGCATGAAATATGAGTAAAATGCACTATTAAACTTCTAGGATAAGGCAAACAGAGACCCGATTAGATCATTTTATATTACGGTAAATATAAGAATTCAGCGTAATTCTGTCACATTTGTTCAACTTACGTAGCTCCTATTTCAGATAGCGTACTGGGCTAGGCGGCAACTTAAAGCGCGTGGAATGGCGAGTAGAATGCGCCATTAAACTTCTATGGTAGGGCAATCGGAGAACCGATTAGATCATTCTATATTACGGTAAATATAAGAATTCAGCGTAATTCTGTCACATGTGTTCAACTTACGTAACTCCTATTTCAGATAGCGTATTGGGCTAAGCGGCATCTCAAAGCGCATGAAATGGCGAGTAAAATGCACTATTAAACTTCTAGGATAAGGCAAGCAGAGACCCGATTAGATCATTTTATATTGCGGTTAATATAAGAATTCAGCGTAACTCTGACACATTTGTTCAATTTACGTCGTTCCTATTTCAGATAGCGTACTGGGCTAGGCGGCATCTTAAAGCGCGTGGAAAGGCGAGTAAAATGCACTATTAAACTTCTATGATAGGGCAATCAGAGACCCGATTAGATCATTTTATATTTTGTTTAATATAAGATTTTAGGGAAATTCTGTCACATTTGTTCAATTTACGTCGCTCCTATTTCAGATAGCTTATTGGTCTTAGCGGCATCTCGAAACGCATGAAATGATAAGTGAAATGCACTATTAAACTTCTAGGGTAAGGCAAACAGATACCCGATTAGATCATTTTATATTACGGTTAATATAAGAATTCAGCGAAATTCTATCACATTTGTTCAATTTACGTCGTTCCTATTTCAGATAGCGTACTGGGCTAGGCGGCATCTTAAAGCGCGTGGAATGGCGAGTAAAATGCACTACTAAACTTCTATGATACGGCAATCAGAGTCCCGATTAGATAATTTTATATTTCGGTTAATATAAGAATTCAGCGAAATTCTATCACATTTGTTCAATTTACGTCGCTCCTATTTCAGATAGCGTATTGGGCTAAGCGGCATCTCAAAGCGCATGAAATGACGAGTAAAATGCACTATTAAACTTCTAGGGTAGGGCAAACAGAGTCCCGATTAGATCATTTTATATTATGGTTAATTTAATCATTCAGCAAAATTCTATCACTTTTGTTCAATTTACGTCGTTCCTATTTCAGATAGCGTACTGGGCTAGGCGGCACCTTAAAGCGCGTGGAATGGCGAGTAAAATGCACTATTAAGCTTCTATGATAGGGCAATAAGAGACCCGATTAGATCATTTTATATTTTGGTTAATATAAGTATTCAGCGAAATTCTATCACATTTATTCAATTTACGTCGCTCCTATTTCAGATAGCTTGTTGGGCTGAGCGGCATCTCAAAGCTCATGAAATGAGGACTGAAATGCACTGTTAAACTTCTAGGGTAGGGCGAACAGAGACCCGAGTAGATCATTTTACATTAAGGTTAATATAAGAATTCAGCGTAATTCTATCACATTTTTTCAACTTACGCCGCACCTGCTTGAGATAGCGTACTGGGCTAGGCGGCATCTTAAAGCGCGTGGAATGGCGAGTAAAATGCACTATTAAACTTCTAGGGTAGGGCAATCAGAGACCCGATTAGATCATTTTATATTTTGGTTAATATATGAATGCAGCGAAATTCTATCACATTTGTTCAATTTACGTCGGTCCTACTTCAGATAGCGTATTGGGCTAAGCGGCATCTCAAAGCGCATGAAATGGCGAGTGCAATGCAATATTAAACTTCTAGGGTAGGGCGAACAGAGACCCGATTAGATCATTTTACATTAATGTTAATTTAAGAATTCAGGGAAATTCTATCACATTTGTTCAATTTACGTCGCTCCTATTTCAGATAGCGTATTGGGCTAAGCGGCATCTCAAAGCGCATGAAATGGCGAGTAAAATGCACTATTAAACTTCTATGATAGGGCAATCAGAGACCCGATTATATCATTTTATATTATGGTTAATATAAGAATTCAGCAAAAGTCTATCACATTTGTTCAATTTACGTCGCTCATATTTCAGATAGCTTATTGAGCTAAGCGGCATTTCAAAGCGCATGAAATGGCGAGTAAAATGCGCTACTAACCTTCAATGATAGGGCAATCAGAGACCCGATTAGATCATTTTATATTATGTTTAATATAAGATTTCAGGGAAATTCTATCACATTTCTTCAATTTACGTCGCTCATATTTCAGATAGCGTATTGGGCTAAGCGGCATCTCAAAGCGCATGGAATGGCGAGTAAAATGCACTCTTAAACTTCTAGGGTAGGGCAAACGGAGACCCGATTAGATCATTTTGTATTATGGTTAATTTAAGAATTCAGCGAAATTCTATCACATTTGTTCAATTTACGTCGCTCCTATTTAAGATAGTGTACTGGGCTAGGCGGCATCTCAAGGCGCATGAAATGCCGAGTGAAATGCAACATTAAACTTCTAGGGTAGGGCGAACAGAGACCCGATTAGATCATTTTACATTAAGGTTAATATAAGAATTCATCAAAATTCTATCACATTTGTTCAATTTACGTCGCTCATATTTCAGATAGCGTACTGTGCTAAGCGGCATCTCAAAGCGCATGAAATGGCGAGCAAAATGCACTCCTAAACTTCTATGATAGGGCAATCAGAGACCCGATTAGATCATTTTATATTTTGTTTAATATAAGATTTCAGAGAAATTCTATCACATTTGTTCAATTTACGTCGCTCATATTTCAGATAGCGTATTGGGCTAAGCGGCATCTCAGAGCGCATGAAATGGCGAGTAAAATGCACTATTAAACTTCTATGATAGGGCAATCAGAGACCCGATTAGATCATTTTATATTATGGTTAATATAAGAATTCAGCGAAATACTATCACATTTGTTCAATTTACGTCTCTCCTATTTCAGATAGCGTATTCGGCTAAGCGGCATCTCAAAGCGCATGAAATGATGAGTGAAATGCACTATTAAACTTCTATGATAGGGCAATCAGAGACCCGATTAGATAATTTTATATTTTCGTTAATATATGAATTCAGCGAAATTCTATCACATTTGTTCAATTTACGTCGCTCCTATTTCAGATAGCGTGTTGGGCTAAGCGGCATCTCAAAGCGCATGAAATGGCGAGTGCAATGCAATATTAAACTTCTAGGGTAGGGCGAACAGAGACCCGATTAGATCATTTTACATTAATGTTAATTTAAGAATTCAGGGAAATTCTATCACATTTGTTCAATTTACGTCGCTCCTATTTCAGATAGCGTATTGGGCTAAGCGGCATCTCAACGCGCATGAAATGGCGAGTAAAATGCACCATTAAACTTCTATGATAGGGCAATCAGAGACCCGATTAGATCATTTTATATTATGGTTAATATAAGAATTCAGCAAAAGTCTATCACATTTGTTCAATTTACGTCGCTCATATTTCAGATAGCTTATTGGGCTAAGCGGCATTTCAAAGCGCATGAAATGGCGAGTAAAATGCGCTACTAACCTTCAATGATAGGGCAATCAGAGACCCGATTAGATCATTTTATATTATGTTTAATATAAGATTTCAGGGAAATTCTATCACATTTGTTCAATTTACGTCGCTCATATTTCAGATAGCGTACTGGGCTAAGCGGCATCTCAGAGCGCATGAAATGGCGAGTAAAATGCACTATTATACTTCTAGGGTAGGGCAAACAGAGACCCGATTAGATCATTTTATATTACCGTCAATTTAGGAATTCAGCAAAATTCTATCACATTTGTTCAATTTACGTCGCTCCTGTTTCAGATAGCGTACTGGGCGAGGCGGCATCTTGAAGCGCGTGGAATGGCGAGTAAAACGCACTATTGAACTTCTATAATAGGGCAATCAGAGACCCGATTAGATCATTTTATAATTTGGTTAATATAAGAATTCAGCGAAATTCTATCACATTTATTCAATTTACGTCGCTCCTATTTCAGATAGGTTATAGGGCTAAGCGGCATCTCAAAGCGCATGAAATGACGAGTGAAATGCACTATTAAACTTCTAGGGTAGGTCGAACAGAGACCCGATTAGATCATTTTACATTAAGGATAATATAAGAATTCAGGGAAATTCTATCACATTTGTTCAATTTACGTCGCTCCTATTTCAGATAGCGTATTGGGCTAAGCGGCATCTCAAAGCGCATGAAATTACGAGTGAAATGCACTATTAAACTTCTAGGGTAGGACAAACAGAGACCCGATTAGATCATTTTATATTACGGTTAATATAAGAATTAAGCGTAATTCTATCACATTTGTTCAATTTACGTCACTCCTATTTCAGATAGCCTACTGGGCTAGCCGCCATCTTAAAGCGCGTGGAATAGCGAGAAAAATGCACTATTAGCCCCCTATGATAGGTCAATCAGAGACCCGATTAGATCATTTTATATTCTGGTTAATATAAGAATTCAGCGAAATTCTATCACATTTGTTCAATTTACGTCGCTCCTATTTCGGATAGCGTACTGGACTAAGCGGCATCTTAAAGCGCGTGGAATGGCGAGTAAAATGCACTATTAAACTTCTAGGGTAGGGCAAACAGAGACCCGATTAGATCATTTTATATTATAGTTAATTTCAGAATTCAGCGAAATTCTATCACATTTGTTCACCTTACGTCGCTCCTATTTCAGATAGCGTATTATGCTAAGCGGCATCTCAAAGCGCATGAAATGGCGAGTAAAACGCACTATTAAACTTCTAGGGTAGGGCAAACTGAGACCCGATTAGATCATTTTATATTATGGTTAATTTAAGATTTCAGCAAAATTCAATCACATTTGTTCAATTTACGTCGCTCCTATTTCAGATAGCGTACTGGGCTAGGCGGCATCTTAAAGCGCGCGGAATGTCGAGTAAAATGCACTATTAAACTTCTATGATAGGGCAATCAGAGACCAGATTAGATCATTTTACGTTCTGGTTAATAAAATAATTCAGCGAAATTCTATCACATTTGTTCAACTTTCGTCGCTCCTATTTCAGATAGCGTATTAGGCTAAGCGGCATCTCAAAGCGCATGAAATGGCAAGTAAAATGCACTATTAAACTACTAGGGTAGGGCAAACAGAGACCCGATTAGATCATTTTATATTATGGTTAATTTAAGAATTCAGCAAAATTCTATCACATTTGTTCAATTTACGTCGCTCCTATTTCAGATACCGTATTGGGCTCCGCGGCATCTTAAAGCGCGTGGAATGGCGAGTAAAATGCACTGCTAAACTTCTATGATAGGGCAATCAGAGACCCGATTAGATCATTTTATATTTTGTTTAATATAAGATTTCAGGGAAATTCTATCACATTTGTTTAATTTACGTCGCTCCTATTTCAGATAGCGCGTTGGGCGAAGCAGCATCTCAAAGCGAATGAAATGGCGACTAAAATGCGCTATTAAACATCTAGGGTAGGGCAAGCAGAGACCCGATTAGATCATTTTATATTATGGTTAATTTAAGAATTCAGCGAAACTCTATCACATTTTTTTCAATTTACGTCGCTCCTATTTCAGATAGCTTATTGGGCTAAGCGGCATCTCAAAGCGCATGAAATGACGAGTGCAATGCACTATAAATCTTCTAGGGTATGGCGAACAGAGGCCCGATTATATCATTTTACATTAAGGTTAATATAAGAATACAGCGAGATTCTCTCACTTTTGTTCAATTTACGTCGCCGATATTTCAGATAGCGTATTGGTCTAAGCGGCATCTCAAAGCGCATGAAATGTCGAGTAAAATGCACTATTAAACTTCTAGGGTAGGGCAATCAGAGACCCGATTAGATCATTTTATATTATGGTTAATTTAAGAATTCAGCAAAAGTCTATCACATTTATTCAATTTACGTCGTTCCTATTTCAGATAGCATACTGGGCTAGGCGGCATCTTAAAGCGCGTGGAATGGCGAGTAAAATGCACTATTAGACTTCTGTGATAGGGCAATCAGAGACCCGATTAGATCATTTTATATTTTGGTTAATATAAGGATTCAGCGTAATTCTATCACATTTGTTCAATTTACGTCGCTCCAATTTCAGATAGCGTATTGTTCTAAGCGGCATCTCAAAGCGCATGAAATGACGAGAGAAATGCACTATTAAACTTCTAGGGTAGGGCGAACAAAGACCCGATTAGATGATTTTACATTAAGGTTAATATAAGAATTCAGCGAAATTCTATCACATTTGTTCAATTTACGTCGCTCCTATTTCAGATAGCGTATTGGGCTAAGCGGCATCTCAAAGCGCATGAGATGGCGAATAAAATGCACTATTAAACTCCTAGGGTAGGGCAAACAGAGACCCGATTAGATCATTTTATATTATGGTTAATTTAAGAATTCAGCAAAATTCTATCACATTTGTTCAATTTACGTCGCTCCTATTTCAGATAGCTTATTGGGCTAAGCGGCATCTCAAAGCTCATGAAATGAGGACTGAAATGCACTATTAAACTTCTAGGGTAGGGCGAACAGAGACCCGAGTAGATCATTTTACATTAAGGTTAATATAAGAATTCAGGGAAATTCTATCACTTTTGTTCAATTTACGTCGTTCCTATTTCAGATAGCGTACTGGGCTAGGCGGCACGTTAAAGCGCGTGGAATGGCGAGTAAAATGCACTATTAAGCTTCTATGATAGGGCAAAAAGAGACCCGATTAGATCATTTTATATTTTGGTTAATATAAGTATTCAGCGAAATTCTATCACATTTATTCAATTTACGTCGCTCCTATTTCAGATAGCTTATTGGGCTAAGCGGCATCTCAAAGCTCATGAAATGAGGACTGAAATGCACTATCAAACTTCTAGGGTAGGGCGGACAGAGACCCGAGTAGATCATTTTACATTAAGGTTAATATAAGAATTCAGGGAAATTCTATCGCATTTGTTCAATTTACGTCTCTCCTATTTCAGATAGCGTATTGGGTTAGGCGGCATCTCAAAGCGCATGAAATGGCGAGTAAGATGTACTATTAAACTTCTAGGATAAGGCAAACAGAGAACCGATTAGATCATTTTATATTACGGATAATATAAGAATTCAGCGTAATTCTATCACATTTGTTCAACTTACGCCGCACCTGCTTGAGATAGCGTACTGGGCTAGGCGGCATCTTAAAGCGCGTGGAATGGCGAGTAAAATGCACTATTAAACTTCTAGGGTAGGGCAATCAGAGACCCGATTAGATCATTTTATATTATGTTTAATATAAGATTTCAGGGAAATTCTATCACATTTCTTCAATTTACGTCGCTCATATTTCAGATAGCGTATTGGGCTAAGCGGCATCTCAAAGCGCATGGAATGGCGAGTAAAATGCACTCTTAAACTTCTAGGGTAGGGCAAACGGAGACCCGATTAGATCATTTTGTATTATGGTTAATTTAAGAATTCAGCGAAATTCTATCACATTTGTTCAATTTACGTCGCTCCTATTTAAGATAGTGTACTGGGCTAGGCGGCATCTCAAGGCGCATGAAATGCCGAGTGAAATGCAACATTAAACTTCTAGGGTAGGGCGAACAGAGACCCGATTAGATCATTTTACATTAAGGTTAATATAAGAATTCATCAAAATTCTATCACATTTGTTCAATTTACGTCGCTCATATTTCAGATAGCGTACTGTGCTAAGCGGCATCTCAAAGCGCATGAAATGGCGAGCAAAATGCACTCCTAAACTTCTATGATAGGGCAATCAGAGACCCGATTAGATCATTTTATATTTTGTTTAATATAAGATTTCAGAGAAATTCTATCACATTTGTTTAATTTACGTCGCTCATATTTCAGATAGCGTATTGGGCTAAGCGGCATCTCAGAGCGCATGAAATGGCGAGTAAAATGCACTATTATACTTCTAGGGTAGGGCAAACAGAGACCCGATTAGATCATTTTGTATTATGCTTAATTTAAGAATTCAGCAAAATTCTATCACATTTGTTCAATTTACCGTCGGTCCTATTTAAGATAGCGTACTGGGCTAAGCGGCATCTCAAAGCGCACGGAATGTCGAATAAAATGCACTATTAATCTTCTAGGCTAGGGCAAACAGAGACCCGATTAGATCATTTTACATTAAGGTTAATATAAGAATTCAGGGAAATTGTATCACATTTGTTCAATTTACGTCGCTCCTATTTCAGATAGCGTATTGGGCTAAGCGGCAGCTCCATGCGCATGAGATGGCGAATAAAATGCACTATTAAACTTATAGGCTAGGGCGAACAGAGACCCGATTAGATCATTTTACATTACGGTTAATAAAAGAATTCCGCGAAATTCTATCACATTTGTTCAATTTACGTCTCTCCTATTTCAGATAGCGTAGTGGGCTAAGCGGCATCTCAAAGCGCATGAAATGGCGAGTAAAATGCACTATTAAACTTCTAGGATAAGGCAAACAGAGACCCGATTAGATCATTTTATATTACGGTTAATATAAGAATTCAGCGTAATTCTATCACATTTGTTCAATTTACGTCGCCCCTATTTCAAATAGCGTATTATGCTAAGCGGCTTCTCAAAGCGCATGAAATGGCGAGTGAAATGCACTATTAGACTTCTATGGTAGGGCGAACAAGACACGATTAGATCATTTTACATTAAGGTTAATATAAGAATTCAGGGAAATTCTATCACATTTGTTCAATTTACGTCGCTCCTATTCCAGATAGCGTATTGGGCTATGCGACAGCTTAAAGCACATGAAATGGCGAGTAAAATGCACTATCAAACTTCTATGATAGGGCAAACAGAGGCCCGATTACATCATTTTATATTACGGTTAATATAAGAATTCAGCGTAATTCTATCACATTTGTTCAATTTACGTCGCTCCTATTTCAGATAGCGTATTGGGCTAAGCGGCATCTCAAAGCGCATGAAATGGCGAGTAAAATGCACTATTAAACTTCTAGGATCAGGCAAACAGAGACCCGATTAGATCATTTTATATTACGGTTAATATAAGAATTCAGCGTAATTCTATCACATTTGTTCAATTTACGTCGCTCCTATTCCAGATAGCGTATTGGGCTATGCGGCACCTTAAAGCACATGAAATGGCGAGTAAAATGCACTATTAAACTTCTATGATAGGGCAAACAGAGACCCGATTAGATCATTTTATATTACGGTTAATATAAGAATTCAGCGTAATTCTATCACATTTGTTCAATTTACGTCGCTCCTATTCCAGATAGCGTATTGGGCTAAGCGGCATCTCAAAGCGCATGAAATGGCGAGTGAAATGCACTATTAAACTTCTATGGTAGGGCGAACAGAGACCCGCTTAGATCATTTTACATTAAGGTTAATATAAGAATTCAGGGAAATTCTATCACATTTGATCAATTTACGTCGCTCCTATTCCAGATAGCGTATTGGGCGAAGCGGCATCTCAAAGCGCATCAAATGGCGACTAAAATGCGCTATTAAACCTCTAGCGTAGGGCAAGCAGAGACCCGATTAGATCATTTTATATTATGGTTAATTTAAGAATTCAGCAAAATTCTATCACATTTGTTCAATTTACGTCGCTCCTATTTCGGATAGCCTACTGGTCTAGGCGGCATCCTAAAGCGCGTGGAGTGGCGAGTAAAATGCACTATTAATCTTCTATGGTAGGGCAAACAGAGGCCCGATTACATCATTTTATATTACGGTTAATATAAGAATTCAGCGTAATTCTATCACATTTGTTCAACTTACGTAGCTCCTATTTCAGATACCGTACTGGGCTAGGCGGCATCATAAAGCGCGTGGAATGGCGAGTAAAATGCACTATTAAACTTCTATGATAGGGCAATCAGAGACCCGATTAGATCATTTTATATTTTGTTTAATATAAGATTTCAGGGAAATTCTATCGCATTTGTTCAATTGACGTCGCTCCTATTTCAGATAGCGTATTCGGCTAAGCGGCATCTCAAAGCGCATGAAATGTCGAATAGAATGCACCCTTAAACTTCTAGGCTAGGGCGAACAGAGACCCGATCAGATCATTTTACATTATGGTTAATAAAAGAATTCAGCGAAATTCTATCACATTTGTTCAATTTACGTCGCTCCTATTTCAGATAGCGTATTGGGCTAAGCGGCATCTCAAAGCGCATGAAATGGCGAGTAAAATGCACTATTAAACTTCTAGGATCAGGCAAACAGAGACCCGATTAGATCATTTTATATTACGGTTAATATAAGAATTCAGCGTAATTCTATCACATTTGTTCAATTTACGTCGCTCCTATTCCAGATAGCGTATTGGGCTATGCGGCACCTTAAAGCACATGAAATGGCGAGTAAAATGCACTATTAAACTTCTAGGGTAAGGCAAACAGAGACCCGATTATATCATTTTATATTACGGTTAATATAAGAATTCAGCGTAATTCTATCACATTTGTTCAACTTACGTCGCTCCTATTTCAGGTAGCGTATTGGGCTAAGCGGCATCTCAAAGCGCATGAAATGGCGAGTAAAATGCACTGTTAAACTTCTAGGGTAGAGCAAACAGAGACCCGATTAGATCATTTTATATTATGGTTAATTTAAGAATTCAGCAAAATTCTATCACATTTGTTCAATTTACGTCATTCCTATTTGAGATAGCGTACTGGGCTAGGCGGCATCTCAAAGCGCATGAAATGGCGAGTAAAATGCAATATTAAGCTTCTAGTGTAGGGCAAACAGACACCCGATTAGATCATTTTATATTATGGTTAATTTAAGAATTCAGCAAAATTCTATCACATTTGTTCAATTTACGTCGCTCCTATTTCAGATAGCGTATTGGGCTAAGCGGCATCTCAAAGCGCATGAAATGGCGAGTAAAATACACTATTAAACTTCTAGGGTAGGCCAAGCAGAGACCTGATTACATCATCTAATATTATGGTTAATTTAAGAATTCAGCAAAATTCTATCACATTTGTTCAATTCACGTCGCTCCTATTTCAGATAGCGTATTGGGCTAAGCGGCATCTCAAAGCGCATGAAATAGCGAGTGAAATGCACTATTAAACTTCTATGGTAGGGCGAACAGACACCCGCTTAGATCATTTTACATTAAGGTTAATATAAGAATTCAGGGAAATTCTATCACATTTGATCAATTTACGTCGCACCTGCTTGAGATAGCGTACTGGGCTAGGCGGCATCTCAAAGCGCGTGGAATGGCGAGTAAAATGCACTATTAAACTTCTAGGGTAAGGCAAACAGAGACCCGATTATATCATTTTATATTACGGTTAATATAAGAATTCAGCGTAATTCTATCACATTTGTTCAATTTACGTCGTTCCTATTGCAGATAGCGTATTGGGCTAAGCTGCATCTCAAAGCGCATGAGATGGCGAATAAAATGCACTATTAAACTTATAGGCTAGGGTGAACAGAGACCCGATTAGATCATTTCACATTACGGTTAATAAATGAATTCAGCGAAATTCTATCACATTTGTTAAATTTACGTCTCTCCTATTTCAGATAGCGTAGTGGGCTAAGCGGCATCTCAAAGCGCATAAAATGACGAGTGAAATGCACTATTAAACTTCTAGGGTAAGGCAAAGAGAGACCCGATTAGATAATTTTACATTACGGTTATGATAAGAATTCAGCGTAATTCTATCACATTTGTTCAATTTACGTCGGTCCTATTTCAGATAGCGTATTGGGCTAAGCGGCATCTCAAAGCGCATGAAATGGCGAGTGCAATGCAATATTAAACTTCTAGGGTAGGGCGAACAGAGACTCGATTAGGTCATTTTACATTAATGTTAATTTAAGAATTCAGGGAAATTCTATCACATTTGTTCAATTTACGTCGCTCCTATTTCAGATAGCGTATTGGGCTAAGCGGCATCTCAAAGCGCATGAAATGACGAGTAAAATGCACTGTTAAACTTCTATGATAGGGCAATCAGAGACCCGATTAGATCATTTTATATTATGGTTAATATAAGAATTCAGCGAAATACTATCACATTTGTTCAATTTACGTCTCTCCTATTTCAGATAGCGGAGTGTGCTAAGCGGCATCTCAAAGCGCATGAAACGACGAGTGAAATGCACTATTAAACTTCTAGGGTAGGGCAAACAGAGACCCGATTAGATCATTTTATATTACCGTTAACTTAAGAATTCAGCAAAATTCTACCACATTTGTTCAATTTACGTCGCTCCTATTTCAGATAGCGTACTGGGCTAGGCGGCATCTTAAAGCGCGTGGAATGGCGAGTAAAATGCACTATTAAACTTCTATGATAGGGCAATCAGAGACCCGATTAGATCATTTTATATTATGGTTAATATAAGAATTCAGCAAAAGTCTATCACATTTGTTCAATTTACGTCGCTCATATTTCAGATAGCTTATTGGGCTAAGCGGCATTTCAAAGCGCATGAAATGGCGAGTAAAATGCGCTACTAACCTTCAATGATAGGGCAATCAGAGACCCGATTAGATCATTTTATATTATGTTTAATATAAGATTTCAGGGAAATTCTATCACATTTCTTCAATTTACGTCGCTGATATTTCAGATAGCGTATTGGGCTAAGCGGCATCTCAAAGCGCATGGAATGGCGAGTAAAATGCACTGTTAAACTTCTAGGGTAGGGCAAACGGAGACCCGATTAGATCATTTTGTATTATGGTTAATTTAAGAATTCAGCGAAATTCTATCACATTTGTTCAATTTTCGTCGCTCCTATTTAAGATAGTGTACTGGGCTAGGCGGCATCTCAAGGCGCATGAAATGCCGAGTGAAATGCAACATTAAACTTCTAGGGTAGGGCGAACAGAGACCCGATTAGATCATTTTACATTAAGGTTAATATAAGAATTCATCAAAATTCTATCACATTTGTTCAATTTACGTCGCTCATATTTCAGATAGCGTACTGTGCTAAGCGGCATCTCAAAGCGCATGAAATGGCGAGTAAAATGCACTCCTAAACTTCTATGATAGGGCAATCAGAGACCCGATTAGATCATTTTATATTTTGTTTAATATAAGATTTCAGAGAAATTCTATCACATTTGCTCAATTTACGTCGCTCATATTTCAGATAGCGTATTGGGCTAAGCGGCATCTCAGAGCGCATGTAATGGCGAGTAAAATGCACTATTATACTTCTAGGGTAGGGCAAACAGAGACCCGATTAGATCATTTTGTATTATGGTTAATTTAAGAATTCAGCAAAATTCTATCACATTTGTTCAATTTACCGTCGGTCCTATTTAAGATAGCGTATTGGGCTAAGCGGCATCTCAAAGCGCACGGAATGTCGAATAAAATGCTCTATTAATCTTCTAGGCTAGGGCAAACAGAGAACCGATTAGATCATTTTACATTAAGGTTAATATAAGAATTCAGGGAAATTGTATCACATTTGTTCAATTTACGTCACTCCTATTTCAGATAGCCTACTGGGCTAGCCGCCATCTTAGAGCGCGTGGAATAGCGAGTAAAATGCACTATTAGCCTTCTATGATAGGGCAATCAGAGAACCGATTAGATCATTTTATATTTTGGTTAATATAAGAATTCAGCGAAATCCTATCACATTTGTTCAATTTACGTCGCTCCAATTTCAGATAGCGTATTGGGCTAAGCGGCATCTCAAAGCGCATGAAATGAGGAGTAAAA
>CAKAJE020001383.1:0-47448 GCA_916610135.2 Macropis europaea
TAAATTGAACAAATGTGATAGAATTTTGCTGAATTCTTAAATTAACCATAATATGAAATGAACTGATCGGGTCTCTGTTCGCCCTAGCCTAGAAGTTTAACAGTGCATTTTATTCGCCATTTCATGCGTTTTGAGATGCCGCTTAGCCCAATAAGCTGTCTGAAATAGGAGCGACGTAAATTGAACAAATGTGATAGAATTTCGCAGAATTCTTATATTAACCAAAATATAAAATGATCTAATCGGGTCTCTGATTGCCCTATCGTAGAAGTTTAGTAGTGTATTTCACTCGCCATTCCACGCGCTTTGAGATGCCGCTTAGCCGAATACGCTAACTGAAATAGGAGCGACGTAAATTGAACAAATGTGATAGAATTTCCCTGAAATCTTATATTAAACAAAATATAAAATGATCTAATCAGGTCTCTGATTGCCCTATCATAGAAGTTAAGTAGTGCATTTTACTCGCCATTCCACGCGCTTCAAGATGCCGCCTAGCCCAGTACGCTATCTGAAATAGTAGCGACGTAAGTTGAACAAATGTGATAGAATTACGCTGCATTCTTATATTAACCGTAATATAAAATGATCTAATCGGGTCTCTGTTTGCCTTATCCTAGAAGTTTAATAGTGCATTTTACTCGCCATTTCATGCGCTTTGAGATGCCGCTTAGCCCAATACGCTATCTGAAATAGGAGCGACGTAAATTGAACAAATGTGAGAGAATTTCGCTGATTCTTAAATTCACTATAATATAAAATGATCTAATCGGGTCTCTGTTTGCCCTACCCTACAAGTTTAATAGTGCATTTTATTCGCCATTTCATGCGCTTTGAGATGCCGCTTCGCCCAATACGCTATCTGAAATAGGAGCGACGTAAGTTGAACAAATGCGATAGAATTTCGCTGAATTCTTTTATTAACCATAATGTAAAATGATCTGATCGGGGCTCTGTTCGCCCTAGCCTAGAAGTTTAATAGTGCATTTTATTCGCCATTTCATGCGCTTTGAGATGCCGCCTAGCCAGTACGCTATCTGAAATAGGAGCGACGTAAATTGAACAAATGTGATAGAATTTCCGTGAATACTTATATTAACCTTAATGTAAAATGATTTAAACGGGCCTCTGTTCGCCCTACCATAGAAGTCCAATAGTGCATTTCACTCGCTATTTCATGCGCTTTGAGATGCAGCCTAGCCCAGTACGCTATCTGAAATAGGAGCGACGTAAGTTGAACAAATGTGCTGGAATTACGCTGCATTCTTATATTAACCGTAATATAAAATGATCTAATCGGGTCTCTGTTTGCCTTATTCTAGAAGTTTAACAGCGCGTTTTACTCGCCATTCCACGCGCTTTAAGGTGCCGCCTAGCCCAGTATGCTACCTGAAATAGGAGCGACGTAAATTGAACAAATGTGATAGAATTTCGCTGAATTCTTTTATTAACCAAAATGTAAAATGATCTAATCGGGTCTCTGTTCGCCCTAGCCTAGAAGTTTAATAGTGCATTTCACTCGCCATTTCATGCGCTTTGAGATGCCGCTAAGCCCTATAAGCTATCTGAAATAGGAGCGACGTAAATTGAACAAATGTGATAGAATTTCGCTGAATTCTTATATTAACCAAAATATAAAATGATCTAATCGGGTCTCTGATTGCCCTATCGTAGAAGTTTAGTAGTGCATTTTACTCGCCATTCCACGCGCTTTAAGATGCCGCCTAGCCCAGTATGCTATCTGAAATAGGAGCGACGTAAATTGAACAAATGTGATAGAATTTCGCTGAATTCTTAAATTAACCATAATATAAAATGATCTCATCGGGACTCTGTTTGACCTACCCTAGAAGTTTAATTGTGCATTTTACTCGCCATTTCATGCGCTTTGAGATGGCGCTTAGCCCAATACGCTATCTGAAATAGGAGCGACGTAAATTGAACAAATGTGATACAATTTCCCTGAAATCTTATATTAAACAAAATATAAAATGATCTAATCGGGTCTCTGATTGCCCTATCATAGAAGTTTAGTAGTGCATTTTACTCGCCATTCCACGCGCTTTAAGATGCCGCCTAGCCCAGTACGATATCTGAAATAGGAGCGACGTATGTTGAACAAATGTGATAGAATTTTTCTGAATTCTTAAATAAACCATAATATGAAATGATCTAATCGGGTCTCTGTTTGCCCTACACTAGAAGTTTAACAGTGCATTTTAATCGCCATTTCATGCGCTTTGAGAAGCAGCTTAGCCCAATACGCTATCTGAAATAGGAGCGACGTAAATTGAACAAATGTGAAAGAATACCCCGGAATACTTATATTAACCTTAATGTAAAATGATCTAATCGGGTCTCTGTTCGCCCTACCCTGGAAGTGTAATAGTGCATTTCACTCGCCATTTCATGCGCTTTGAGATGCCGCTTAGCCCAATACGCTATCTGAAATAGGAGCGACGTAATTTGAACAAATGTGATAGGATTTCCCTGAATACTTATATTAACCTTAATGTAAAATGATCTAATCGGGTCTCTGTTCGCCCTACCCTAGAAGTGTGATAGTGCATTTCACTCGCCATTTCATGCGCTTTGAGATGCCGCTTAGCCCAATACGCTATCTGAAATAGGAGCGACGTAAATAGAACAATTGTGATAGAGTTTCGCTGAATTCTTATATTAACCAAAATATAAAATGATCTAATCGGGTTTCTGATTGCCCTATCATAGACGTTTAATTATGCATTTTACTCGCCAGTCCACGCGCTTTAAGATTCCGCCTAGCCGAGTACGCTATCTGAAATAGGAGCGACGTAAATTGAACAAATGTGACAGAATTTGGCTGAATTCTTAAATTAACCATAATATAAAATGATCTAATCGGGTCTCTGTTTGCCCTACCCTAGAAGTTTAATAGTGCATTTTACTCGCCATTTCATGCGCTTTGAGATGCCGCTTAGCCCAATACGCATCTGAAATAGGAGCGACGTAAATTGAACAAATATGATAGAATTACGCTGAATTCTTATATTAACCGTAATATAAAATGATCTGATCGGGTCTCTGTTTGCCTTACCCTAGAAGTTTAATAGTGCATTTTACTCGCCATTTCATGCGCTTTGAGATCCCGCTTAGCCCAATACGCTATCTGCAATAGGAGCGACGTACATTGAACAAATGTGAGAGAATTACGCTGAATTCTTATATTAACCGTATTATAAAATGATCTAATCGGGTCTCTGTTTGCCTTACCCTAGAAGATTAAAAGTGCATTTTACTCGCCACTTCATGCGGTTTGAGATGCCGCTTAGCCCAATACGCTATCTGAAATAGGAGCGACGTAAATTGAAAGACGTGATAGAATTTCCCTGAATTCTTATATTAACCTTAATGTAAAATGATCTAATGGGTTCTCTGTTCGCCCTACCCTAGAAGTTTAATAGTGCCTTCCACTCGTCATTTCATGCGCTTTGAGATGCCGCTTAGCCCAATACGCTATCTGAAATAGGAGCGACGTAAATTGAACAATTGTGATAGAATTTCGCTGAATTCTTATATTAACCAAAATATAAAATGATCTAGTCGGGTCTCTGATTGCCCTATCATAGAAGTTTAACAGTGCAGTTTGCTCGCCATTCCACGCGCTTTAAGATGCTGCCCAGCCCAGTACGCTATCTGAAATTGGAGCGACGTAAATTGAACAAATGTGATAGAATTGTTCTGAATTCTTAAATAAACCATAATATGAAATGATCTAATCGGGTCTCTGTTTGCCCTATCCTAGAAGTTTAACAGTGCATTTTACTCGCCACTTCATGCGGTTTGAGATGCCGCTTAGCCCAATACGCTATCTGAAATAGGAGCGACGTAAATTGAAAAACGTGATAGAATTTCCCTGAATTCTTATATTAACCTTAATGTAAAATGATCTAATGGGTTCTCTGTTCGCCCTACCCTAGAAGTTTAATAGTGCCTTCCACTCGTCATTTCATGCGCTTTGAGATGCCGCTTAGCCCAATACGCTATCTGAAATAGGAGCGACGTAAATTGAACAATTGTGATAGAATTTCGCTGAATTCTTATATTAACCAAAATATAAAATGATCTAGTCGGGTCTCTGTTTGCCCTATCATAGAAGTTTAACAGTGCATTTTGCTCGCCATTCCACGCGCTTTAAGATGCTGCCCAGCCCAGTACGCTATCTGCAATAGGAGCGACGTCCATTGAACAAATGTGATGGAATTTCGCTGAATTCTTAAATTAACCATAATATCAAATGATCTAATCGGGTCTCTGTTTGCCCTATCATAGATGTTTAATACTGCATTTCACTCGTCATTTCATGCGCTTTGAGATGCCGCCTAGCCCGGTACGCTATCTGAAATAGGAGCGACGTAAGTTGAACAAATGTGATAGAATTACGCTCAATTATTATATTAACCGTAATATAAAATTATCTAATCGGGTCTCCGTTTGCCCTACCCTAGAAGTTTAATAGTGCACTTTGCTCGCCATTTCATGCGCTTTGAGATGGCGCTTAGCCCAATACGCTATCTGAAATAGGAGCGACGTAACTTGAACAAATGTGATAGAATTTTGCTGAATTCTTAAATTAACCATAATATAAAATGATCTAATCGGGTCTCTGTTTGCCCTACCCTAGAAGTTTAATAGTGCATTTTACTCGTCATTTCATGCGCTTTGAGATGCCTCTTAGCCCAATAAGCTATCTGAAATAGGAGCGACGTAAATTGAACAAATGTGATAGAATTTTTCTGAATTCTTAAATAAACCATAATATGAAATGATCTAATCGGGTCACTGTTTGCCCTACCCTAGAAGTTTAACAGTGCATTTTACTCGCCATTTCATGCGCTTTGAGATGCCGCTTAGCCCAATACGCTATCTGAAATAGGAGCGACGTAAATTGAACAAATGTGATAGAATTTTTCTGAATTCTTATATTAACCAAAATATGAAATGATCTAATCGGGTCTCTGTTTGCCCTACCCTAGAAGTTTAATAGTGCATTTTACTCGCCATTTCTTGCGCTTTAAGATGCCGCCGAGCCCAGTACGCTATCTGATATAGGAGCGACGTAAGTTGATAAAATGTGATAGAATTACGCTGAATTCTTATATTAACCGTAATATAAAATGATCTAATCGGGTCTCTGTTTGCCTTATCCTAGAAGTTTAATAGTGCATTTTACTCGCCATTTCATGCGCATTGAGCTGCCGCTTAGCCCAATACGCTATCTGAAATTGGTGCGACGTAAATTGAACAAATATGATAGAGTTTCGCTGAATTCTTAAATTATCCTTAAAATAAAATGATCTTATCGGGTCGCCGTTTGCCCTACCCTAGAAGTTTAACAGTGCATTTTACTCGCCATTTCTTGCGCTTTGAGATGCCGCTTAGCCCAATACGCTATCTGAAATATCAGCGACGTAAATTGAACAAATGTGGTAGAATTACGCTGAATTCTTATATTAACCGTAATTTAAAATGATCTAACCGGCTCTCTGATTGCCCTACCCTAGAAGTTTAACAGTGCATTTTACTCGCCATTTCATGCGGTTTGAGATGCCGCTTAGCCCAATACGCTATCTGAAATAGGAGCGACGTAAATTGAAAAACGTGATAGAATTTCCCTGAATTCTTATATTAACCTTAATGTAAAATGATCTAATCGGTTCTCTGTTCGCCCTACCCTAGAAGTTTAATAGTGCCTTTCACTCGTCATTACATGCGCTTTGAGATGCCGCTTAGCCCAATACGCTATCTGAAATAGGAGCGACGTAAATTGAACAAATGTGATAGAATTTTTCTGAATTCTTAAATAAACCATAATATGAAAATGATCTAATCGGGTCTCTGTTTGCCCTACCCTAGAAGTTTAACAGTGCATTTCACTCGCCATTTCATGCTCTTTGAGATGCCGCTTAGCCCAATACGCTATCTGAAATGCGAGCGACGTAAATTGAACAAATGTGATAGAATTTCCCTGAATTCTTATATTAACCTTAATGTAAAATGATCTATTCGGGTCTCTGTTCGCCCTACCCTAGAAGTTTAATATTGCCTTTCACTCGTCATTTCATGCGCTTTGAGATACCGCTTAGCCCAATACGCTATCTGACATAGGAGCGACGTAAATTGAACAAATGTGATAGAATTTCGCTAAATTCTTATATTAACCAAAATATAAAATGATCTAATCGGATCTCTGATTGCCTTGTCCTAGAAGTTTAACAGCGCGTTTTACTCGCCATTCCACGCGCTTTAAGAAGCCGCCTTGCGCAGTATGCTATCTGAAATAGGAGCGACGTAAGTTGAACAAATGTGATAGAATTTCGCTGAATTCTTAAATTAACCATAATATAAAATGATCTAATCGGGTCTCTGTTTGCGTTATCCAAGAAGTTTAATAGTGCATTATGCTCGCTATTTCATGCGCTTTTAGATGCCGCCTATCCCAGTACGCTATCTGAAATAGGAGCGACGTAAGTTGAACAAATGTGATAGAATTACGCTGCATTCTCATATTAAGCGTAATATAAAATGATCTAATCGGGTCTCTGTTTGCCTTATTCTAGAAGCTTAATAGCGCGTTTTACTCGCCACTCCACGCGCTTTAAGATGCCGCCTAGCCCAGTATGCTATCTGAAATAGGAGCGACGTAAATTGAACAAATGTGATAGAATTTCGCTGAATTCTTAAATTAACCATAATATAAAATGATCTCATCGGGACTCTGTCTGAGCTACCCTAGAAGTTTAATAGTGCATTTTATTCGCCATTTCATGCGCTTTGAGATGCCGCTTAGCCGAGTTTGCTATCTGAAATAGGAGCGACGTAAATTGAACAAATGTGATAAAATTTCCCTGAAATCTTATATTAAACAAAATATAAAATGATCTAATCGGGTCTCTGTTCGCCCTAGCCTAGAAGTCTAATAGTGCATTTCACTCGCCATTTCATGCGCTTTGAGATGCCGCCTATCCCAGTACGCTATCTGAAATAGGAGCGACGTAAGTTGAACAAATGTGATAGAATTACGCTGCATTCTCATATTAAGCGTAATATAAAATGATCTAATCGGGTCTCTGTTTGCCTTATCCTAGAAGCTTAATAGCGCGTTTTACTCGCCACTCCACGCGCTTTAAGATGCCGCCTAGCCCAGTATGCTATCTGAAATAGGTGCGACGTAAATTGAACAAATGTGATAGAATTTCGCTGAATTCTTAAATTAACCATAATATAAAATGATCTAATCGGGTCTCTGTTTGCGTTATCCTAGAAGTTTAATAGTGCATTATACTCGCCATTTCATGCGCTTTTAGATGCCGCCTAGCCCAGTACGCTATCTGAAATAGGAGCGACAGAAGTTGAACAAATGTGATTGAATTTCGCTGAATTTTTTTATTAACCATAATGTAAAATGATCTGATCGGGTCTCTGATCGCCCTAGCCTACAAGTTTAATAGTGCATTTTATTCGCCTCTTCATGCGCTTTGAGATGCCGCTTAGCCGAATACGCTATCTGAAATAGGAGCGACGTAAATTGAACAAATGTGATACAATTTCCCTGAAATCTTATATTAAACAAAATATAAAATGATCTAATCGGGTCTCTGATTGCCCTATCATAGAAGTTTAGTAGTGCATTTTACTCGCCATTCCACGCGCTTTAAGATGCCGCCTAGCCCAGTACGATATCTGAAATAGGAGCGACGTATGTTGAACAAATGTGATAGAATTTTGCAGAATTCTTAAATTAACCATAATATAAAATGATCTAATCGGGTCTCTGTTTGCCCTACCCTAGAAGTTTAATAGTGCATTTCACTCGCCATTTCATGCGCTTTCAGATGCCGCTTAGCCCAATACGCTATCTGAAATAGGAGCGACGTCAATTGAACAAATATGATAGAATTTCGCTGAATTCTTAAATTAACCATAATATAAAATGATCTTATCGGGACTCTGTTTGCCCTACCCTAGAACTTTAATAGTGCATTTTACTCGCCATTTCATGCCCTTTGAGATGCCGCTTAGCCGAATACGCTAACTGAAATAGGAGCAACGTAAATTGAACAAATGTGATTGAATTTTGCTGAATTCTTAAATTAACCATAATATAAAATGATCTAACCGGGTCTCTGTTCGCCCTACCATAGAAGTCTAATAGTGCATTTCACTCGCCATTCCACGCGCTTTAAGATGCCGCCGAGCCCAGTACGCTATCTGAAATAGTATCGACGTAAATTGAACAAATGTGATAGAATTTTGCTGAATTCTTAAATTAACCATAATATGAAATGAACTGATCGGGTCTCTGTTCGCCCTAGCCTAGAAGTTTAACAGTGCATTTTATTCGCCATTTCATGCGTTTTGAGATGCCGCTTAGCCCAATAAGCTGTCTGAAATAGGAGCGACGTAAATTGAACAAATGTGATAGAATTTCGCAGAATTCTTATATTAACCAAAATATAAAATGATCTAATCGGGTCTCTGATTGCCCTATCGTAGAAGTTTAGTAGTGTATTTCACTCGCCATTCCACGCGCTTTGA
Organism: Macropis europaea; assembly: GCA_916610135.2. Taxonomy (NCBI): domain Eukaryota; kingdom Metazoa; phylum Arthropoda; class Insecta; order Hymenoptera; family Melittidae; genus Macropis; species Macropis europaea. The sequence continues at coordinate 8,578 of CAKAJE020001383.1, forward strand.
GATGCCGCTTAGCCGAATACGCTAACTGAAATAGGAGCGACGTAAATTGAACAAATGTGATAGAATTTCCCTGAAATCTTATATTAAACAAAATATAAAATGATCTAATCAGGTCTCTGATTGCCCTATCATAGAAGTTAAGTAGTGCATTTTACTCGCCATTCCACGCGCTTCAAGATGCCGCCTAGCCCAGTACGCTATCTGAAATAGTAGCGACGTAAGTTGAACAAATGTGATAGAATTACGCTGCATTCTTATATTAACCGTAATATAAAATGATCTAATCGGGTCTCTGTTTGCCTTATCCTAGAAGTTTAATAGTGCATTTTACTCGCCATTTCATGCGCTTTGAGATGCCGCTTAGCCCAATACGCTATCTGAAATAGGAGCGACGTAAATTGAACAAATGTGAGAGAATTTCGCTGAATTCTTAAATTCACTATAATATAAAATGATCTAATCGGGTCTCTGTTTGCCCTACCCTACAAGTTTAATAGTGCATTTTATTCGCCATTTCATGCGCTTTGAGATGCCGCTTCGCCCAATACGCTATCTGAAATAGGAGCGACGTAAGTTGAACAAATGCGATAGAATTTCGCTGAATTCTTTTATTAACCATAATGTAAAATGATCTGATCGGGGCTCTGTTCGCCCTAGCCTAGAAGTTTAATAGTGCATTTTATTCGCTATTTCATGCGCTTTGAGATGCCGCCTAGCCCAGTACGCTATCTGAAATAGGAGCGACGTAAATTGAACAAATGTGATAGAATTTCCGTGAATACTTATATTAACCTTAATGTAAAATGATTTAAACGGGCCTCTGTTCGCCCTACCATAGAAGTCCAATAGTGCATTTCACTCGCTATTTCATGCGCTTTGAGATGCAGCCTAGCCCAGTACGCTATCTGAAATAGGAGCGACGTAAGTTGAACAAATGTGCTGGAATTACGCTGCATTCTTATATTAACCGTAATATAAAATGATCTAATCGGGTCTCTGTTTGCCTTATTCTAGAAGTTTAACAGCGCGTTTTACTCGCCATTCCACGCGCTTTAAGGTGCCGCCTAGCCCAGTATGCTACCTGAAATAGGAGCGACGTAAATTGAACAAATGTGATAGAATTTCGCTGAATTCTTTTATTAACCAAAATGTAAAATGATCTAATCGGGTCTCTGTTCGCCCTAGCCTAGAAGTTTAATAGTGCATTTCACTCGCCATTTCATGCGCTTTGAGATGCCGCTAAGCCCTATAAGCTATCTGAAATAGGAGCGACGTAAATTGAACAAATGTGATAGAATTTCGCTGAATTCTTATATTAACCAAAATATAAAATGATCTAATCGGGTCTCTGATTGCCCTATCGTAGAAGTTTAGTAGTGCATTTTACTCGCCATTCCACGCGCTTTAAGATGCCGCCTAGCCCAGTATGCTATCTGAAATAGGAGCGACGTAAATTGAACAAATGTGATAGAATTTCGCTGAATTCTTAAATTAACCATAATATAAAATGATCTCATCGGGACTCTGTTTGACCTACCCTAGAAGTTTAATTGTGCATTTTACTCGCCATTTCATGCGCTTTGAGATGGCGCTTAGCCCAATACGCTATCTGAAATAGGAGCGACAGAAGTTGAACAAATGTGATAGAATTTCGCTGAATTCTTTTATTATCCATAATGTAAAATGATCTGATCGGGCCTCTGTTCGCCCTAGCCTACAAGTTTAATGGTGCATTTTATTCGCCACTTCATGCGCTTTGAGATGCCGCTTAGCCGAGTTCGCTATCTGAAATAGGAGCGACGTAAATTGAACAAATGTGATAGAATTTCGCTGAATTCTTATATTAACCAAAATATAAAATGATCTAATCGGGTCTCTGATTGCCCTATCATAGAAGTTTAATAGTGCACTTTACTTGCCATTCCACGCACTTTAAGATGCCGCCTAGCCCAGTACGCTATCTGAAATAGCAGCGACGTAAGTTGAACAAATGTGATAGAATTTCGCTGAATTCTTTTATTAACCATAATGTAAAATGATCTGATCGGGTCTCTGTTCGCCCTAGCCTAGAAGTTTAATAGTGCATTTTATTCGCCATTTCATGCGCTTTGAGATGCCGCTTAGCCGAGTTCGCTATCTGAAATAGGAGCGACGTAAATCGAACAAATGTGATAAAATTTCCCTGAAATCTTATATTAAACAAAATATAAAATGATCTAATCGGGTCTCTGATTGCCCTATCATAGAAGTTTAGTAGTGCATTTTACTCGCCATTCTTCGCGTTTTAAGATGCCGCCTAGCCCAGTACGCTATCTGAAATAGGAGCGACGTAAATTGAACAAATGTGATAGAATTTTGCTGAATTCTTAAATTAACCATAATATAAAATGATCTAATCGGGTCTCTGATTGCCCTACACTAGAAGTTTAACAGTGCATTTCACTCGCCATTTCATGCTCTTTGAGATGCCGCTTAGCCCAATACGCTATCTGAAATGCGAGCGACGTAAATTGAACAAATGTGATAGAATTTCCCTGAATTCTTATATTAACCTTAATGTAAAATGATCTATTCGGGTCTCTGTTCGCCCTACCCTAGAAGTTTAATATTGCCTTTCACTCGTCATTTCATGCGCTTTGAGATACCGCTTAGCCCAATACGCTATCTGACATAGGAGCGACGTAAATTGAACAAATGTGATAGAATTTCGCTAAATTCTTATATTAACCAAAATATAAAATGATCTAATCGGATCTCTGATTGCCCTATCATAGAAGTTTAATAGTGCATTTTACTCGCCATTCCACGAGCTTTAAGTTGCCGCCTAGCCCAGTACGCCATCTGAAATAGGAGCCACGTAAGTTGAACAAGTGTGACAGAATTACGCTGCATTCTTATATTAACCGTAATATAAAATGATCTAATCGGGTCTCTGTTTGCCTACCTTAGAAGTTTAATAGTGCATTTTACTCGCCATTTCTTGCGCTTTAAGATGCCGCCGAGCCCAGTACGCTATCTGATATAGGAGCGACGTAAGTTGAACAAATGTGATAGAATTACGCTGAATTCTTATATTAACCGTAATATAAAATGATCTAATCGGGTCCCTGTTTGCCTTATCCTAGAAGTTTAATAGTGCATTTTACTCGCATTTCATGCGCATTGAGATGCCGCTTAGCCCAATACGCTATCTGAAATAGGAGCGACGTAAATTGAATAAATATGATAGAGTTTCGCTGAATTCTTATATTAACCATAATATAAAATCATCTCATCGGGTCTCTGTTTGCCCTACCCTAGAAGTTTAACAGTGCATTTTACTCGCCATTTCTTGTGCTTTAAGATGCCGCCGCGCCCAGTACGCTATCTGAAGTAGGAGCGACGTTAGTTGAACAAATGTGATAGAATTACGCTGAATTCTTATATTAACCGTAATATAAAATGATCTAATCGGGTCTCTGTTTGCCCTACCCTACAAGTTTAGCAGTGCATTTTACTCGCCATTTCATGCGCTTTGAGATGCCGCTTAGCCCAATACGCTATCTGAAATAGGAGCGACGTAAATTGAACAAATGTGATAGAATTTCCCTGAATTCTTATATTAACCAAAATATAAAATGATCTAATCGGGTCTCTGATTGCCATATCATAGAAGTTTAATAGTGCATTTTACTCGCCAATCCACGCGCTTTAAGATTCCGCCTAGCCCAGTACGCTATCTGAAATAGGAGCGACGTAAATTGAACAAATGTGATAGAATTTGGCTGAATTCTTAAATTAACCATAATATAAAATGATCTAATCGGGTCTCTGTTTGCCCTACCCTAGAAGTTTAATAGTGCATTTTACTCGCCATTTCATGCGCTTTGAGATGGCGCTTAGCCCAATGCGCTATCTGAAATAGGAGCGACGTAAATTGAACAAATGTGATAGAATTTGGCTGAATTCTTAAATTAACCATAATATAAAATGATCTAATCGGGTCTCTGTTTGCCTTACCCCAGAAGTTTAATAGTTCATTTTCCTCGCCATTTCATGCGATTAGAGATGCCGCTTAGCCCAATACGCTATCTGAAATAGGAGCGACGTAAATTGAACAGATGTGATAGAATTACGCTGAAGTCTTATATTAACCGTAATATAAAATGGTCTAATCGGGTCTCTGTTTGCCTTATCATAGAAGTTTAATAGTGCATTTCACTCGTCATTTCATGCGCTTTGAGGTGCCTCTTAGCCCAATAAGCTATCTGAAATAGGAGCGACGTAAATTGAACAAATGTGATAGAATTTTTCTGAATTCTTAAATAAACCATAATATGAAATGATCTAATCGGGTCTCTGTTTGCCCGACCCTAGAAGTTTAACGGTGCATTTTACTCGCCATTTCATGCGCTTTGAGATGCCGCTTAGCCCAATACGCTATCTGAAATAGGAGCGACGTAAATTGAACAAATGTGATAGAATTTTTCTGAATTCTTATATTAACCAAAATATGAAATGATCTAATCGGGTCTCTGTTTGCCCGACCCTAGAAGTTTAACAGTGCATTTTACTCGCCATTTCATGGGCTTTGAGATGCCGCTTAGCCCAATACGCTATCTGAAATAGGAGCGACGTAAATTGAAAAACGTGATAGAATTTCCCTGAATTCTTATATTAACCTTAATGTAAAATGATCTAATCGGTTCTCTGTTCGCCCTACCCTAGAAGTTTAATAGTGCCTTTCACTCGTCATTTCATGCGCTTTGAGATGCCGCTTAGCCCAATACGCTATCTGAAATAGGAGCGACGTAAATTGAACAAATGTGATAGAATTTTTCTGAATTCTTAAATAAACCATAATATGAAATGATCTAATCGGGTCTCTGTTTGCCCTACCCTAGAAGTTTAACAGTGCATTTCACTCGCCATTTCATGCTCTTTGAGATGCCGCTTAGCCCAATACGCTATCTGAAATAGGAGCGACGTAAATTGAACAAATGTGATAGAATTTCCCTGAATACTTATATTAACCTTAATGTAAAATGATCTAATCGGGTCTCTGTTCGCCCTACCCTAGAAGTGTAATAGTGCATTTCACTCGCCATTTCATGCGCTTTGAGATGCCGCTTAGCCCAATACGCTATCTGAAATAGGAGCGACGTAAATAGAACAATTGTGATAGAATTTCGCTGAATTCTTATATTAACCAAAATATAAAATGATCTAATCGGGTCTCTGATTGCCCTATCATACAAGTTTAAAAGTGCATTTTACTCGCCAATCCACGCGCTTTAAGATTCCGCCTAGCCCAGTACGCTATCTGAAATAGGAGCGACGTAAATTGAACAAATGTGATAGAATTTGGCTGAATTCTTAAATTAACCATAATATAAAATGATCTAATCGGGTCTCTGTTTGCCCTACCCTAGAAGTATAATAGTGCATTTTACTCGCCATTTCATGCGCTTTGAGATGGCGCTTAGCCCAATACGCTATCTGAAATAGTAGCGACGTAAATGGAACAAATGAGATAGAATTTGGCTGAATTCTTAAATTAACCATAATATAAAATGATCTAATCGGGTCTCTGTTTGCCTTACCCTAGATGTTTAATACTGCATTTCACTCGTCATTCCATGCGCTTTGAGTTGCCGCTTAGCCCAATACGATATCTGAAATAGGAGCGATGTAAATTGAACAAATGTGATAGAATTTTGCTGAATTCTTAAATTAACCATAATATAAAATGATCTTATCGGGTCTCCGTTTGCCCTACCCTAGAAGTTTAACAGTGCATTTTGCTCGCCATTTCTTGCGCTTTGAGATACCGCTTAGCCCAATACGCTATCTGAAATATCAGCGACGTAAATTGAACAAATGTGATAGAATTACGCTGAATTCTTATATTAACCGTAATATAAAATGATCAAATCGGGTCTCTGTTTGCCTTATCCTAGAAGTTTAATAGTGCCTTTCACTCGTCATTTCATGCGCTTTGAGATGCCTCTTAGCCCAATAAGCTATCTGAAATAGGAGCGACGTAAATTGAACAAATGTGATAGTATTTTTCTGAATTCTTAAATAAACCATAATATGAAATGATCTAATCGGGTCACTGTTTGCCCTACCCTAGAAGTTTAACAGTGCATTTTACTCGCCATTTCATGCGCTTTGAGATGCCGCTTAGCCCAATACGCTATCTGAAATAGGAGCGACGTAAATTGAACAAATGTGATAGAATTTTTCTGAATTCTTATATTAACCAAAATATGAAATGATCTAATCGGGTCTCTGTTTGCCCGACCCTAGAAGTTTAACAGTGCATTTTACTCGCCATTTCATGGGCTTTGAGATGCCGCTTAGCCCAATACGCTATCTGAAATAGGAGCGACGTAAATTGAACAAATGTGATAGAATTTGGCTGAATTCTTAAATTAACCATAATATCAAAAGATCTAATCGGGTCTCTGTTTGCCCTATCATAGATGTTTAATAGTGCATTTCACTCGTCATTTCATGCGCTTTGAGATGGCGCTTAGCCCAATGCGCTATCTGAAATAGGAGCGACGTAAATAGAACAATTGTGATAGAATTTCGCTGAATTCTTATATTAACCAAAATATAAAATGATCTAATCGGGTCTCTGTTTGCCTTACCCCAGAAGTTTAATAGTGCATTTTACTCGCATTTCATGCGCATTGAGATGCCGCTTAGCCCAATACGCTATCTGAAATAGGAGCGACGTAAATTGAATAAATATGATAGAGTTTCGCTGAATTCTTATATTAACCATAATATAAAATCATCGCATCGGGTCTCTGTTTGCCCTACCCTAGAAGTTTAACAGTGCATTTTACTCGCCATTTCTTGTGCTTTAAGATGCCGCCGCGCCCAGTACGCTATCTGAAGTAGGAGCGACGTTAGTTGAACAAATGTGATAGAATTACGCTGAATTCTTATATTAACCGTAATATAAAATGATCTAATCGGGTCTCTGTTTGCCCTACCCTACAAGTTTAGCAGTGCATTTTACTCGCCATTTCATGCGCTTTGAGATGCCGCTTAGCCCAATACGCTATCTGAAATAGGAGCGACGTAAATTGAAAAACGTGATAGAATTTCCCTGAATTCTTATATTAACCTTAATGTAAAATGATCTAATCGGTTCTCTGTTCGCCCTACCCTAGAAGTTTAATAGTGCCTTTCACTCGTCATTTCATGCGCTTTGAGATGCCGCTTAGCCCAATACGCTATCTGAAATAGGAGCGACGTAAATTGAACAAATGTGATAGAATTTTTCTGAATTCTTAAATAAACCATAATATGAAATGATCTAATCGGGTCTCTGTTTGCCCTACCCTAGAAGTTTAACAGTGCATTTCACTCGCCATTTCATGCTCTTTGAGATGCCGCTTAGCCCAATACGCTATCTGAAATAGGAGCGACGTAAATTGAACAAATGTGATAGAATTTCCCTGAATACTTATATTAACCTTAATGTAAAATGATCTAATCGGGTCTCTGTTCGCCCTACCCTAGAAGTGTAATAGTGCATTTCACTCGCCATTTCATGCGCTTTGAGATGCCGCTTAGCCCAATACGCTATCTGAAATAGGAGCGACGTAAATAGAACAATTGTGATAGAATTTCGCTGAATTCTTATATTAACCAAAATATAAAATGATCTAATCGGGTCTCTGATTGCCCTATCATACAAGTTTAAAAGTGCATTTTACTCGCCAATCCACGCGCTTTAAGATTCCGCCTAGCCCAGTACGCTATCTGAAATAGGAGCGACGTAAATTGAACAAATGTGATAGAATTTGGCTGAATTCTTAAATTAACCATAATATAAAATGATCTAATCGGGTCTCTGTTTGCCCTACCCTAAAAGTATAATAGTGCATTTTACTCGCCATTTCATGCGCTTTGAGATGGCGCTTAGCCCAATACGCTATCTGAAATAGTAGCGCCGTAAATGGAACAAATGAGATAGAATTTGGCTGAATTCTTAAATTAACCATAATATAAAATGATCTAATCGGGTCTCTGTTTGCCTTACCCTAGATGTTTAATACTGCATTTCACTCGTCATTCCATGCGCTTTGAGTTGCCGCTTAGCCCAATACGATATCTGAAATAGGAGCGATGTAAATTGAACAAATGTGATAGAATTTTGCTGAATTCTTAAATTAACCATAATATAAAATGATCTTATCGGGTCTCCGTTTGCCCTACCCTAGAAGTTTAACAGTGCATTTTACTCGCCATTTCTTGCGCTTTGAGATACCGCTTAGCCCAATACGCTATCTGAAATATCAGCGACGTAAATTGAACAAATGTGATAGAATTACGCTGAATTCTTATATTAACCGTAATATAAAATGATCAAATCGGGTCTCTGTTTGCCTTATCCTAGAAGTTTAATAGTGCCTTTCACTCGTCATTTCATGCGCTTTGAGATGCCTCTTAGCCCAATAAGCTATCTGAAATAGGAGCGACGTAAATTGAACAAATGTGATAGAATTTTTCTGAATTCTTAAATAAACCATAATATGAAATGATCTAATCGGGTCACTGTTTGCCCTACCCTAGAAGTTTAACAGTGCATTTTACTCGCCATTTCATGCGCTTTGAGATGCCGCTTAGCCCAATACGCTATCTGAAATAGGAGCGACGTAAATTGAACAAATGTGATAGAATTTTTCTGAATTCTTATATTAACCAAAATATGAAATGATCTAATCGGGTCTCTGTTTGCCCGACCCTAGAAGTTTAACAGTGCATTTTACTCGCCATTTCATGGGCTTTGAGATGCCGCTTAGCCCAATACGCTATCTGAAATAGGAGCGACGTAAATTGAACAAATGTGATAGAATTTGGCTGAATTCTTAAATTAACCATAATATCAAAAGATCTAATCGGGTCTCTGTTTGCCCTATCATAGATGTTTAATAGTGCATTTCACTCGTCATTTCATGCGCTTTGAGATGGCGCTTAGCCCAATGCGCTATCTGAAATAGGAGCGACGTAAATAGAGCAATTGTGATAGAATTACGCTGAATTCTTATATTAACCAAAATATGAAATGATCTAATCGGGTCTCTGTTTGCCTTACCCCAGAAGTTTAATAGTGCATTTTACTCGCATTTCATGCGCATTGAGATGCCGCTTAGCCCAATACGCTATCTGAAATAGGAGCGACGTAAATTGAACAAATATGATAGAGTTTCGCTGAATTCTTATATTAACCATAATATAAAATCATCTTATCGGGTCTCTGTTTGCCCTACCCTAGAAGTTTAACAGTGCATTTTACTCGCCATTTCTTGTGCTTTAAGATGCCGCCGCGCCCAGTACGCTATCTGAAGTAGGAGCGACGTTAGTTGAACAAATGTGATAGAATTACGCTGAATTCTTATATTAACCGTAATATAAAATGGTCTAATCGGGTCTCTGTTTGCCTTATCATAGAAGTTTAATAGTGCATTTCACTCGTCATTTCATGCGCTTTGAGGTGCCTCTTAGCCCAATAAGCTATCTGAAATAGGAGGGACGTAAATTGAACAAATGTGATAGAATTTTTCTGAATTCTTAAACAAATCATAATATGAAATGATCTAATCGGGTCTCTGTTTGCCCGACCCTAGAAGTTTAACGGTGCATTTTACTCGCCATTTCATGCGCTTTGAGATGCCGCTTAGCCCAATACGCTATCTGAAATAGGAGCGACGTAAATTGAACAAATGTGATAGAATTTTTCTGAATTCTTATATTAACCAAAATATGAAATGATCTAATTGGGTCTCTGTTTGCCCGACCCTAGAAGTTGAACAGTGCATTTTACTCGCCATTTCATGGGCTTTGAGATGCCGCTTAGACCAATACGCTATCTGAAATAGGAGCGACGTAAATTGAAAAACGTGATAGAATTTCCCTGAATTCTTATATTAACCTTAATGTAAAATGATCTAATCGGTTCTCTGTTCGCCCTACCCTAGAAGTTTAATAGTGCCTTTCACTCGTCATTTCATGCGCTTTGAGATGCCGCTTAGCCCAATACGCCATCTGAAATAGGAGCGACGTAAATTGAACAATTGTGATAGAATTTCGCTGAATTCTTATATTAACCAAAATATAAAATGCTCTAGTCGGGTCTCTGATTGCCCTATCATAGAAGTTTAAGACTGCATTTTGCTCGCCATTCCACGCGCTTTAAGATGCTGCCCAGCCCAGTAGGCTATCTGAAATTGGAGCGACGTAAATTGAACAAATGTGACAGAATTTTGCTGACATCTTAAATTAACCATAATATAAAATGATCTAATCGGGTCTCTGTTTGCCCTACCCTACAAGTTTAGCAGTGCATTTTACCCGCCATTTCATGCGCATTGAGATGCCGCTTAGCCCAATAAGCTAACTGAAATAGGAGCGACGTAAATTGAAAAAATGTGATAGAATTTTTCTGAATTCTTAAATAAACCATAATATGAAATGATCTAATCGGGTCTCTGTTTGCCCTTCCCTAGAAGTTTAACAGTGCATTTTACTCGCCATTTCATGCGCTTTGAGATGCCGCTTAGCCCAATACGCTATCTGAAATAGGAGCGTCGTACATTGAACAAACGTGATAGAATTACCCTGAATTCTTATATTAACCGTAATATAAAATTATCTAATCGGGTCTCTGTTTGCCTTATCCTAGAAGTTTAATAGTGCACATTGCTCGCCATTTCATGCGCTTTGAAGTGGCGCTTAGCCCAATACGCTATCTGAAATAGGAGCGACGTAAATTGAACAAATGTGATAGAATTTCGCTGAATTCTTATAATAATCTTAATGTAAAATGATCTAATCGGGTCTTTGTTCGCCCAACCCTAGAAGTTTAATAGTGCATTTCACTCGTCATTTCATGCGCTTTGAGGTGCCGCTTAGCCCAATACGCTATCTGAAATAGGAGCGACGTAAATTGAACAAATGTGATAGAATTTTTCTGAATTCTTAAATAAACCATAATATGAAATGATCTAATCGGGTCACTGTTTGCCCTACCCTAGAAGTTTAACAGTGCATTTTACTCGCCATTTCATGCGCTTTGAGATGCCGCTTAGCCCAATACGCTATCTGAAATAGGAGCGACGTAAATTGAACAAATGTGATAGAATTTTTCTGAATTCTTATATTAACCAAAATATGAAATGATCTAATCGGGTCTCTGTTTGCCCGACCCTAGAAGTTTAACAGTGCATTTTACTCGCCATTTCATGGGCTTTGAGATGCCGCTTAGCCCAATACGCTATCTGAAATAGGAGCGACGTAAATTGAACAAATGTGATAGAATTTGGCTGAATTCTTAAATTAACCATAATATCAAAAGATCTAATCGGGTCTCTGTTTGCCCTATCATAGATGTTTAATAGTGCATTTCACTCGTCATTTCATGCGCTTTGAGATGGCGCTTAGCCCAATGCGCTATCTGAAATAGGAGCGACGTAAATAGAGCAATTGTGATAGAATTTCGCTGAATTCTTATATTAACCAAAATATAAAATGATCTAATCGGGTCTCTGTTTGCCTTACCCCAGAAGTTTAATAGTGCATTTTACTCGCATTTCATGCGCATTGAGATGCCGCTTAGCCCAATACGCTATCTGAAATAGGAGCGACGTAAATTGAACAAATATGATAGAGTTTCGCTGAATTCTTATATTAACCATAATATAAAATCATCTTATCGGGTCTCTGTTTGCCCTACCCTAGAAGTTTAACAGTGCATTTTACTCGCCATTTCTTGTGCTTTAAGATGCCGCCGCGCCCAGTACGCTATCTGAAGTAGGAGCGACGTTAGTTGAACAAATGTGATAGAATTACGCTGAATTCTTATATTAACCGTAATATAAAATGGTCTAATCGGGTCTCTGTTTGCCTTATCATAGAAGTTTAATAGTGCATTTCACTCGTCATTTCATGCGCTTTGAGGTGCCTCTTAGCCCAATAAGCTATCTGAAATAGGAGGGACGTAAATTGAACAAATGTGATAGAATTTTTCTGAATTCTTAAACAAATCATAATATGAAATGATCTAATCGGGTCTCTGTTTGCCCGACCCTAGAAGTTTAACGGTGCATTTTACTCGCCATTTCATGCGCTTTGAGATGCCGCTTAGCCCAATACGCTATCTGAAATAGGAGCGACGTAAATTGAACAAATGTGATAGAATTTTTCTGAATTCTTATATTAACCAAAATATGAAATGATCTAATTGGGTCTCTGTTTGCCCGACCCTAGAAGTTGAACAGTGCATTTTACTCGCCATTTCATGGGCTTTGAGATGCCGCTTAGACCAATACGCTATCTGAAATAGGAGCGACGTAAATTGAAAAACGTGATAGAATTTCCCTGAATTCTTATATTAACCTTAATGTAAAATGATCTAATCGGTTCTCTGTTCGCCCTACCCTAGAAGTTTAATAGTGCCTTTCACTCGTCATTTCATGCGCTTTGAGATGCCGCTTAGCCCAATACGCCATCTGAAATAGGAGCGACGTAAATTGAACAATTGTGATAGAATTTCGCTGAATTCTTATATTAACCAAAATATAAAATGCTCTAGTCGGGTCTCTGATTGCCCTATCATAGAAGTTTAAGACTGCATTTTGCTCGCCATTCCACGCGCTTTAAGATGCTGCCCAGCCCAGTAGGCTATCTGAAATTGGAGCGACGTAAATTGAACAAATGTGACAGAATTTTGCTGACATCTTAAATTAACCATAATATAAAATGATCTAATCGGGTCTCTGTTTGCCCTACCCTACAAGTTTAGCAGTGCATTTTACCCGCCATTTCATGCGCATTGAGATGCCGCTTAGCCCAATAAGCTATCTGAAATAGGAGCGACGTAAATTGAAAAAATGTGATAGAATTTTTCTGAATTCTTAAATAAACCATAATATGAAATGATCTAATCGGGTCTCTGTTTGCCCTTCCCTAGAAGTTTAACAGTGCATTTTACTCGCCATTTCATGCGCTTTGAGATGCCGCTTAGCCCAATACGCTATCTGAAATAGGAGCGTCGTACATTGAACAAACGTGATAGAATTACCCTGAATTCTTATATTAACCGTAATATAAAATTATCTAATCGGGTCTCTGTTTGCCTTATCCTAGAAGTTTAATAGTGCACATTGCTCGCCATTTCATGCGCTTTGAAGTGGCGCTTAGCCCAATACGCTATCTGAAATAGGAGCGACGTAAATTGAACAAATGTGATAGAATTTCGCTGAATTCTTATAATAATCTTAATGTAAAATGATCTAATCGGGTCTTTGTTCGCCCAACCCTAGAAGTTTAATAGTGCATTTCACTCGTCATTTCATGCGCTTTGAGGTGCCGCTTAGCCCAATACGCTATCTGAAATAGGAGCAACGTAAATTGAACAAATGTGATAGAATTTCGCTGAATTCTTATATTAACCAAAATATAAAATGATCTAATCGGGACTCTGATTGCCCTATCATAGAAGTTTAGTAGTGCATTTTACTCGCCCTTCCACCCGCTTTAAGATGCCGCCTAGCCCAATACGCTATCTGAAATAGGAGCGACGTAAATTGAACAAATGTGATAGAATTACGCTGAAGTCTTATATTAACCGTAATATAAAATGATCTAATCGGGTCTCTGTTTGCCCTACCCTAAAAGTATAATAGTGCATTTTACTCGCCATTTCATGCGCTTTGAGATGGCGCTTAGCCCAATACGCTATCTGAAATAGTAGCGCCGTAAATGGAACAAATGAGATAGAATTTGGCTGAATTCTTAAATTAACCATAATATAAAATGATCTAATCGGGTCTCTGTTTGCCTTACCCTAGATGTTTAATACTGCATTTCACTCGTCATTCCATGCGCTTTGAGTTGCCGCTTAGCCCAATACGATATCTGAAATAGGAGCGATGTAAATTGAACAAATGTGATAGAATTTTGCTGAATTCTTAAATTAACCATAATATAAAATGATCTTATCGGGTCTCCGTTTGCCCTACCCTAGAAGTTTAACAGTGCATTTTACTCGCCATTTCTTGCGCTTTGAGATACCGCTTAGCCCAATACGCTATCTGAAATATCAGCGACGTAAATTGAACAAATGTGATAGAATTACGCTGAATTCTTATATTAACCGTAATATAAAATGATCAAATCGGGTCTCTGTTTGCCTTATCCTAGAAGTTTAATAGTGCCTTTCACTCGTCATTTCATGCGCTTTGAGATGCCTCTTAGCCCAATAAGCTATCTGAAATAGGAGCGACGTAAATTGAACAAATGTGATAGAATTTTTCTGAATTCTTAAATAAACCATAATATGAAATGATCTAATCGGGTCACTGTTTGCCCTACCCTAGAAGTTTAACAGTGCATTTTACTCGCCATTTCATGCGCTTTGAGATGCCGCTTAGCCCAATACGCTATCTGAAATAGGAGCGACGTAAATTGAACAAATGTGATAGAATTTTTCTGAATTCTTATATTAACCAAAATATGAAATGATCTAATCGGGTCTCTGTTTGCCCGACCCTAGAAGTTTAACAGTGCATTTTACTCGCCATTTCATGGGCTTTGAGATGCCGCTTAGCCCAATACGCTATCTGAAATAGGAGCGACGTAAATTGAACAAATGTGATAGAATTTGGCTGAATTCTTAAATTAACCATAATATCAAAAGATCTAATCGGGTCTCTGTTTGCCCTATCATAGATGTTTAATAGTGCATTTCACTCGTCATTTCATGCGCTTTGAGATGGCGCTTAGCCCAATGCGCTATCTGAAATAGGAGCGACGTAAATAGAGCAATTGTGATAGAATTTCGCTGAATTCTTATATTAACCAAAATATAAAATGATCTAATCGGGTCTCTGTTTGCCTTACCCCAGAAGTTTAATAGTGCATTTTACTCGCATTTCATGCGCATTGAGATGCCGCTTAGCCCAATACGCTATCTGAAATAGGAGCGACGTAAATTGAACAAATATGATAGAGTTTCGCTGAATTCTTATATTAACCATAATATAAAATCATCTTATCGGGTCTCTGTTTGCCCTACCCTAGAAGTTTAACAGTGCATTTTACTCGCCATTTCTTGCGCTTTAAGATGCCGCCGCGCCCAGTACGCTATCTGAAGTAGGAGCGACGTTAGTTGAACAAATGTGATAGAATTACGCTGAATTCTTATATTAACCGTAATATAAAATGGTCTAATCGGGTCTCTGTTTGCCTTATCATAGAAGTTTAATAGTGCATTTCACTCGTCATTTCATGCGCTTTGAGGTGCCTCTTAGCCCAATAAGCTATCTGAAATAGGAGGGACGTAAATTGAACAAATGTGATAGAATTTTTCTGAATTCTTAAACAAATCATAATATGAAATGATCTAATCGGGTCTCTGTTTGCCCGACCCTAGAAGTTTAACGGTGCATTTTACTCGCCATTTCATGCGCTTTGAGATGCCGCTTAGCCCAATACGCTATCTGAAATAGGAGCGACGTAAATTGAACAAATGTGATAGAATTTTTCTGAATTCTTATATTAACCAAAATATGAAATGATCTAATTGGGTCTCTGTTTGCCCGACCCTAGAAGTTGAACAGTGCATTTTACTCGCCATTTCATGGGCTTTGAGATGCCGCTTAGACCAATACGCTATCTGAAATAGGAGCGACGTAAATTGAAAAACGTGATAGAATTTCCCTGAATTCTTATATTAACCTTAATGTAAAATGATCTAATCGGTTCTCTGTTCGCCCTACCCTAGAAGTTTAATAGTGCCTTTCACTCGTCATTTCATGCGCTTTGAGATGCCGCTTAGCCCAATACGCCATCTGAAATAGGAGCGACGTAAATTGAACAAATGTGATAGAATTTCGCTGAATTCTTATATTAACCAAAATATAAAATGCTCTAGTCGGGTCTCTGATTGCCCTATCATAGAAGTTTAAGACTGCATTTTGCTCGCCATTCCACGCGCTTTAAGATGCTGCCCAGCCCAGTAGGCTATCTGAAATTGGAGCGACGTAAATTGAACAAATGTGACAGAATTTTGCTGACATCTTAAATTAACCATAATATAAAATGATCTAATCGGGTCTCTGTTTGCCCTACCCTACAAGTTTAGCAGTGCATTTTACCCGCCATTTCATGCGCTTTGAGATGCCGCTTAGCCCAATAAGCTATCTGAAATAGGAGCGACGTAAATTGAAAAAATGTGATAGAATTTTTCTGAATTCTTAAATAAACCATAATATGAAATGATCTAATCGGGTCTCTGTTTGCCCTTCCCTAGAAGTTTAACAGTGCATTTTACTCGCCATTTCATGCGCTTTGAGATGCCGCTTAGCCCAATACGCTATCTGAAATAGGAGCGTCGTACATTGAACAAACGTGATAGAATTACCCTGAATTCTTATATTAACCGTAATATAAAATTATCTAATCGGGTCTCTGTTTGCCTTATCCTAGAAGTTTAATAGTGCACATTGCTCGCCATTTCATGCGCTTTGAAGTGGCGCTTAGCCCAATACGCTATCTGAAATAGGAGCGACGTAAATTGAACAAATGTGATAGAATTTCGCTGAATTCTTATAATAATCTTAATGTAAAATGATCTAATCGGGTCTTTGTTCGCCCAACCCTAGAAGTTTAATAGTGCATTTCACTCGTCATTTCATGCGCTTTGAGGTGCCGCTTAGCCCAATACGCTATCTGAAATAGGAGCAACGTAAATTGAACAAATGTGATAGAATTTCGCTGAATTCTTATATTAACCAAAATATAAAATGATCTAATCGGGACTCTGATTGCCCTATCATAGAAGTTTAGTAGTGCATTTTACTCGCCCTTCCACCCGCTTTAAGATGCCGCCTAGCCCAATACGCTATCTGAAATAGGAGCGACGTAAATTGAACAAATGTGATAGAATTACGCTGAAGTCTTATATTAACCGTAATATAAAATGGTCTAATCGGGTCTCTGTTTGCCTTATCATAGAAGTTTAATAGTGCATTTCACTCGTCATTTCATGCGCTTTGAGGTGCCTCTTAGCCCAATAAGCTATCTGAAATAGGAGCGACGTAAATTGAACAAATGTGATAGAATTTTTCTGAATTCTTAAATAAACCATAATATGAAATGATCTAATCGGGTCTCTGTTTGCCCGACCCTAGAAGTTTAACAGTGCATTTTACTCGCCATTTCATGCGCTTTGAGATGCCGCTTAGCCCAATACGCTATCTGAAATAGGAGCGACGTAAATTGAACAAATGTGATAGAATTTTTCTGAATTCTTATATTAACCAAAATATGAAATGATCTAATCGGGTCTCTGTTTGCCCGACCCTAGAAGTTAACAGTGTATTTCACTCGCCATTTCATGGGCTTTGAGATGCCGCTTAGCCCAATACGCTATCTGAAATAGGAGCGACGTCCATTGAACAAATGTGATAGAATTTCGCTGAATTCTTAAATTAACCATAATATCAAATGATCTAATCCGGTCTCTGTTTGCCCTATCATAGATGTTTAATAGTGCATTTCACTCGTCATTTCATGCGCTTTGAGATGCCGCCTAGCCCAGTACGCTATCTGAAATAGGAGCGACGTAAGTTGAACAAATGTGACAGAATTACGCTGAATTCTTATATTAACCGTAATATAAAATTATCTAATCGGGTCTCTGTTTGCCCTACCCTAGAAGTTTAATAGTGCACTGTGCTCGCCATTTCATGCGCTTTGGGATAGCGCTTAGCCCAATACGCTGTCTGAAATAGGAGCGACGTAAATTGAACAAATGTGATAGAATTTCCCTGAATTCTTATATACACCTTAATGTAAAATGATCTAATCGGGTCTTTGTTCGCCCTACCCTAGAAGTTTAATAGTGCATTTCACTCGCCATTTCATGCGCTTTGAGATGCCTCTTAGCCCAATAAGCTATCTGAAATAGGAGCGATGTAAATTGAACAAATGTGATAGAATTTTGCTGAATTCTTAAATTAACCATAATATAATATGATCTAATCGGGTCTCTGTTTGCCCTACCCTATAAGTTTAGTAGTGCATTTTACTCGCCCTTCCACGCGCTTTAAGATGCCGCCTAGCCCAGTACGCTATCTGAAATAGGAGCGACGTAAGTTGAACAAATGTGATAGAATTACGCTGAATTCTTATATTAACCGTAATATAAAATGATCTAATCGGGTCTCTGGTTGCCTTATCCTAGAAGTTTAATAGTGCATTTTACTCGACATTTCATGCGCATTGAGCTGCCGCTTAGCCCAATACGCTATCTGAAATAGGAGCGACGTAAATTGAAAAACGTGATAGAATTTCCCTGAATTCTTATATTAACCTTAATGTAAAATGATCTAATCGGTTCTCTGTTCGCCCTACCCTAGAAGTTTAATAGTGCCTTTCACTCGTCATTTCATGCGCTTTGAGATGCCGCTTAGCCCAATACGCCATCTGAAATAGGAGCGACGTAAATTGAACAATTGTGATAGGATTTCGCTGAATTCTTATATTAACCAAAATATAAAATGATCTAGTCGGGTCTCTGATTGCCCTATCATAGAAGTTTAAGAGTGCATTTTGCTCGCCATTCCACGCGCTTTAAGATGCTGCCCAGCCCAGTAGGCTATCTGAAATTGGAGCGACGTAAATTGAACAAATGTGACAGAATTTTGCTGACATGTTAAATTAACCATAATATAAAATGATCTAATCGGGTCTCTGTTTGCCCTACCCTACAAGTTTAGCAGTGCATTTTACCCGCCATTTCATGTGCATTGAGATGCCGCTTAGCCCAATAAGCTAACTGAAATAGGAGCGACGTAAATTGAACAAATGTGATAGAATTTTTCTGAATTCTTAAATAAACCATAATATGAAATGATCTAATCGGGTCTCTGTTTGCCCTACCCTAGAAGTTTAACAGTGCATTTTCCTCGCCATTTCATGCGCTTTGAGATGCCGCTTAGCCCAATACGCTATCTGAAATAGGAGCGTCGTACATTGAACAAACGTGATAGAATTACCCTGAATTCTTATATTAACCGTAATATAAAATTATCTAATCGGGTCTCTGTTTGCCTTATCCTAGAAGTTTAATAGTGCACATTGCTCGCCATTTCATGCGCTTTGAAATGGCGCTTAGCCCAATACGCTATCTGAAATAGGAGCGACGTAAATTGAACAAATGTGATAGAATTTCGCTGAATTCTTATAATAATCTTAATGTAAAATGATCTAATCGGGTCTTTGTTCGCCCAACCCTAGAAGTTTAATAGTGCATTTCACTCGTCATTTCATGCGCTTTGAGGTGCCGCTTAGCCCAATACGCTATCTGAAATAGGAGCAACGTAAATTGAACAAATGTGATAGAATTTCGCTGAATTCTTATATTAACCAAAATATAAAATGATCTAATCGGGACTCTGATTGCCCTATCATAGAAGTTTAGTAGTGCATTTTACTCGCCCTTCCACCCGCTTTAAGATGCCGCCTAGCCCAATACGCTATCTGAAATAGGAGCGACGTAAATTGAACAAATGTGAGAGAATTACGCTGAATTCTTATATTAACCGTATTATAAAATGATCTAATCGGGTCTCTGTTTGCCCTACCCTACAAGTTTAGCAGTGCATTTTACTCGCCACTTCATACGCTTTGAGATGCCGCTTAGCCCAATACGCTATCTGAAATAGGAGCGACGTAAACTGAACAAATGTGATAGAATTTCCCTGAATACTTATATTAACCTTAATGTAAAATGATCTAATCGGGTCTCTGTTCGCCCTACCTTAGAAGAGTAATAGTGCATTTCACTCGCCAATCCACGCGCTTTAAGATGCCGCCTAGCCCAGTACGCTATCTGAAATAGGAGCGACGTAAGTTGAACAAATGTGATAGAATTACGCTGAATTCTTATATTAACCGTAATATAAAATCATCTAATCGGGTCTCTGTTTGCCTTACCCTAGAAGTTTAATAGTGCATTTTACTCGCCATTTCATGCGCTTTGAGATGCTGCTTAGCCGAATACGCTATCTGCAATAGGAGCGACGTCCATTGAACAAATGTGATAGAATTTCGCTGAATTCTTAAATTAACCATAATATCAAATGATCTAATCGGGTCTCTGTTTGCCCTATCATAGATGTTTAATAGTGCATTTCACTCGTCATTTCATGCGCTTTGAGATGCCGCCTAGCCCAGTACGCTATCTGAAATAGGAGCGACGTAAGTTGAACAAATGTGATAGAATTACGCTCAATTATTATATTAACCGTAATATAAAATTATCTAATCGGGTCTCTGTTTGCCCTACCCTAGAAGTTTAATAGTGCACTGTGCTCGCCATTTCATGCGCTTTAAGATGCCGCCTAGCCCAGTACGCTATCTGAAATAGGAGCGACGTAAGTTGAACAAATGTGATAGAATTACGCTGAATTCTTATATTAACCGTAATATAAAATGATCTAATCGGGTCTCTGTTTGCCCTACCCTAGAAGTTTAATAGTGCATTTTACTCGCCATTTCTTGCGCTTTAAGATGCCGCCGAGCCCAGTACGCTATCTGATATAGGAGCGACGTAAGTTGATAAAATGTGATAGAATTACGCTGAATTCTTATATTAACCATAATATAAAATGATCTAATCGGGTCTCTGTTTGCCTTATCCTAGAAGTTTAATAGTGCATTTTACTCGCCATTTCATGCGCATTGAGCTGCCGCTTAGCCCAATACGCTATCTGAAATAGGAGCGACGTAAATTGAACAAATATGATAGAGTTTCGCTGAATTCTTAAATTAACCATAAAATAAAATGATCTTATCGGGTCGCCGTTTGCCCTACCCTAGAAGTTTAACAGTGCATTTTACTCGCCATTTCTTGCGCTTTGAGATGCCGCTTAGCCCAATACGCTATCTGAAATATCAGCGACGTAAATTGAACAAATGTGGTAGAATTACGCTGAATTCTTATATTAACCGTAATATAAAATGATCTAACCGGCTCTCTGATTGCCCTACCCTAGAAGTTTAACAGTGCATTTTACTCGTCATTTCATGCGGTTTGAGATGCCGCTTAGGCCAATACGCTATCTGAAATAGGAGCGACGTAAATTGAAAAACGTGATAGAATTTCCCTGAATTCTTATATTAACCTTAATGTAAAATGATCTAATCGGTTCTCTGTTCGCCCTACCCTAGAAGTTTAATAGTGCCTTTCACTCGTCATTTCATGCGCTTTGAGATGCCGCTTAGCCCAATACGCTATCTGAAATAGGAGCGACGTAAATTGAACAAATATGATAGAGTTTCGCTGAATTTTTAAATTAACCATAATATAAAATGATCTAATCGGGTCTCCGTTTGCCCTACCCTAGAAGTTTAACAGCGCA
Source organism: Macropis europaea (assembly GCA_916610135.2). Lineage (NCBI taxonomy): Eukaryota > Metazoa > Arthropoda > Insecta > Hymenoptera > Melittidae > Macropis > Macropis europaea. The sequence goes on from CAKAJE020001383.1 coordinate 30,009, forward strand.
TTCTAATTGCCATTTCATGCGCTTTGAGATGCAGCTTAGCCCAATACGCTATCTGAAATAGGAGCGACGTAAATTGAACAAATGTGATAGAATTTTTCTGAATTCTTAAATAAACCATAATATGAAATGATCTAATCGGGCCTCTGTTCGCCCTACCATACAAGTTTAATAGTGCATTTTACTCGCCATTTCATGCGCTTTGAGATGCCGCTTAGCCCAATACGCTATCTGAAATAGGAGCGACGTAAATTGAACAAATGTGATAGAATTTGGCTGAATTCTTAAATTAACCATAATATAAAATGATCTTATCCGGTCTCTGTTTGCCCTACCCCAGAAGTTTAATAGTGCATTTCACTCGTCATTTCATGCGCTTTGAGATGCCGCTTAGCCCAATAAGCTATCTGAAATAGGAGCGACGTAAATTGAACAAATGTGATAGAATTTTTCTGAATTCTTAAATAAACCATAATATGAAATGATCTAATCGGGTCTCTGTTTGCCCTACCCTAGAAGTTTAACAGTGCATTTTCCTCGCCATTTCATGCGCTTTGAGATGCCGCTTAGCCCAATACGCTATCTGAAATAGGAGCGTCGTACATTGAACAAACGTGATAGAATTACCCTGAATTCTTATATTAACCGTAATATAAAATTATCTAATCGCGTCTCTGTTTGCCTTATCCTAGAAGTTTAATAGTGCACATTGCTCGCCATTTCATGCGCTTTGAAATGGCGCTTAGCCCAATACGCTATCTGAAATAGGAGCGACGTAAATTGAACAAATGTGATAGAATTTCGCTGAATTCTTATAATAATCTTAATGTAAAATGATCTAATCGGGTCTTTGTTCGCCCAACCCTAGAAGTTTAATAGTGCATTTCACTCGTCATTTCATGCGCTTTGAGGTGCCGCTTAGCCCAATACGCTATCTGAAATAGGAGCAACGTAAATTGAACAAATGTGATAGAATTTCGCTGAATTCTTATATTAACCAAAATATAAAATGATCTAATCGGGACTCTGATTGCCCTATCATAGAAGTTTAGTAGTGCATTTTACTCGCCCTTCCACCCGCTTTAAGATGCCGCCTAGCCCAATACGCTATCTGAAATAGGAGCGACGTAAATTGAACAAATGTGAGAGAATTACGCTGAATTCTTATATTAACCGTATTATAAAATGATCTAATCGGGTCTCTGTTTGCCCTACCCTACAAGTTTAGCAGTGCATTTTACTCGCCACTTCATACGCTTTGAGATGCCGCTTAGCCCAATACGCTATCTGAAATAGGAGCGACGTAAATTGAACAAATGTGATAGAATTTCCCTGAATACTTATATTAACCTTAATGTAAAATGATCTAATCGGGTCTCTGTTCGCCCTACCTTAGAAGAGTAATAGTGCATTTCACTCGCCAATCCACGCGCTTTAAGATGCCGCCTAGCCCAGTACGCTATCTGAAATAGGAGCGACGTAAGTTGAACAAATGTGATAGAATTACGCTGAATTCTTATATTAACCGTAATATAAAATCATCTAATCGGGTCTCTGTTTGCCTTACCCTAGAAGTTTAATAGTGCATTTTACTCGCCATTTCATGCGCTTTGAGATGCTGCTTAGCCGAATACGCTATCTGCAATAGGAGCGACGTCCATTGAACAAATGTGATAGAATTTCGCTGAATTCTTAAATTAACCATAATATCAAATGATCTAATCGGGTCTCTGTTTGCCCTATCATAGATGTTTAATAGTGCATTTCACTCGTCATTTCATGCGCTTTGAGATGCCGCCTAGCCCAGTACGCTATCTGAAATAGGAGCGACGTAAGTTGAACAAATGTGATAGAATTACGCTCAATTATTATATTAACCGTAATATAAAATTATCTAATCGGGTCTCTGTTTGCCCTACCCTAGAAGTTTAATAGTGCACTGTGCTCGCCATTTCATGCGCTTTAAGATGCCGCCTAGCCCAGTACGCTATCTGAAATAGGAGCGACGTAAGTTGAACAAATGTGATAGAATTACGCTGAATTCTTATATTAACCGTAATATAAAATGATCTAATCGGGTCTCTGTTTGCCCTACCCTAGAAGTTTAATAGTGCATTTTACTCGCCATTTCTTGCGCTTTAAGATGCCGCCGAGCCCAGTACGCTATCTGATATAGGAGCGACGTAAGTTGATAAAATGTGATAGAATTACGCTGAATTCTTATATTAACCATAATATAAAATGATCTAATCGGGTCTCTGTTTGCCGTACCCTAGAAGTTTAATAGTGTATTTTACTCGCCATTTCATGCGCTTTGAGATGCCGCACAGCCCAATACGCTATATGAAATAGGAGCGACGTAAATTGAACAAATGTGATAGAATTACGCTGAATTCTTAAATTAACCATAACATAAAATGATCTAATCGGGTCTCTGTTTGCCCTACCCTAGAAGTTTAATAGTGCATTTTACTCGCCATTTCATGCGCTTTGAGATGCCGCATAGCCCAATACGCTATCTGAAATAGGAGCGACGTAAATTGAACAAATGTGATAGAATTTCCGTGAATCCTTATATTAACCTTAATGTAAAATCATCTAATCGGGTCTCTGTTCGCCCTACCATAGAAGTCTAATGGTGCATTTCACTCGCCATTTCATGCGCTTTGTGATGCCGCTTAGCCCAATACGCTATCTGAAATAGGAGCGACGTAAGTTGAACAAATGTGATAGAATTTCGCTGAATTCTTCTATTAACCATAATGTAAAATGATCTGATCGGGTCTCTGTTCGCCCTAGCCTAGAAGTTTAATAGTGCATTTTATTCGCCACTTCATGCGCTTTGAGATGCCGCTTAGCCGAATACGCTACCTGAAATAGGAGCGACGTAAATTGAACAAATGTGATACTATTTCCCTGAAATCTAATATTAAACAAAATATAAAATGATCTAATCGGGTCTCTGATTGCCCTATCATAGAAGTTTAGTAGTGCATTTTACTCGCCATTCCACGCGCTTTAAGTTGCCGCCTAGCCCAGTACGCTATCTGAAATAGGAGCGACGTAAGTTGAACAAATGTGATAGAATTTTGCTGAATTATTAAATTAACCATAATATAAAATGATCTAATCCAGTCTCTGTTTGCCCTGCCCTAGAAGTTTAATAGTGCATTTTAGTCGCCATTTCATGCGCTTTGAGATCCGGCTTAGCCCAATACGCTATCTGAAATAGGAGCGACGTAAATTGAACAAATGTGATAGAATTTCCCTGAAATCTTATATTAATCGAAATATAAAATGATCTAATCGGGTCTCTGATTGCCCTATCATAGAAGATTAGTAGTGCATTTTACTCGCCATTCCACGCGCTTTAAGATGCCGCCTAGCCCAGTACGCTATCTGAAATAGGAGCGACGTAACTTGAACAAATGTGATAGAATTACGCTGAATTCTTATATTAACCGTAATATAAAATGAACTAATCGGGTCTCCGTTTGCCTTATCCTAGAAGTTTAACAGCGCATTTTACGCGCCATTTCATGCGCTTTGAGAGGCCGCTTAGCCCAATACGCTATCTGAAATAGGAGCGACGTAAATTGACCAAATGTGATAGAATTTCCGTGAATTCTTATATAAACCTTAATGTAAAATGATCCAATCGGGTCTCTGTTCGCCCTACCATAGAAGTCTAATAGTGCATTTCACTCGCCATTTCATGCGCTTTGAGGTGCCGCTTAGCCCAATACGCTATCTGAAATAGGAGCGACGTATGTTGAACAAATGTGATAGAATTTCGCTGAATTCTTTTATTAACATTAATGTAAAATGATCTAATCGAGTCTCTGTTTGCCCTACCATAGAATTTTAATAGTGCATTCTCCTCGCCATTCCGCCCGCTTTAAGATGCCGCCTAGCCCAGTACGCTATCTGAAATAGGAGCGACGTAAATTGAACCAATGTGATAGAATTTTGCTGAATTCTTAAATTAACCATAATATAAAATGATCTAATCGGGTCTCTGTTTGCCCTACCCTAGAAGTTTAATAGTGCATTTTATTCGCCATTTCATGCGCTTTGAGATGCCGCGTAGCCCAATACGCTATCTGAAATAGGAGCGACGTAAATTGAACAAATGTGATAGAATTTCCCTGAATCCTTATATTAACCAAAATATAAAATAATCTAATCGGCTCTCTGATTGCCGTATCATAGAAGTTTAGTAGTGCATTTTACTCGCCCTTCCACGCGCTTTAAGATGCAGCCAAGCCCAGTACGCTATCTGAAATAGGAGCGACGTAAATTGAACAATTGTGATAGAATTTTGCTGAATTCTTAAATTAAACGTAACATAAAATGATCTAATCGGGTCTCCGTTTGCCGTACCCTAGAAGTTTAATAGTGAATTTTACTCGCCATTTCATGCGCTTTGAGATGCCGCACAGCCCAATACGCTATATGAAATAGGAGCGACGTAAATTGAACAAATGTGATAGAATTACGCTGAATTCTTAAATTAACCATAACATAAAATGATCTAATCGGGTCTCTGTTTGCCCTACCCTAGAAGTTTAATAGTGCATTTTACTCGCCATTTCATGCGCTTTGAGATGCCGCATAGCCCAATACGCTATCTGAAATAGGAGCGACGTAAATTGAACAAATGTGATAGAATTTCCGTGAATCCTTATATTAACCTTAATGTAAAATCATCTAATCGGGTCTCTGTTCGCCCTACCATAGAAGTCTAATGGTGCATTTCACTCGCCATTTCATGCGCTTTGTGATGCCGCTTAGCCCAATACGCTATCTGAAATAGGAGCGACGTAAGTTGAACAAATGTGATAGAATTTCGCTGAATTCTTCTATTAACCATAATGTAAAATGATCTGATCGGGTCTCTGTTCGCCCTAGCCTAGAAGTTTAATAGTGCATTTTATTCGCCACTTCATGCGCTTTGAGATGCCGCTTAGCCGAATACGCTATCTGAAATAGGAGCGACGTAAATTGAACAAATGTGATACTATTTCCCTGAAATCTAATATTAAACAAAATATAAAATGATCTAATCGGGTCTCTGATTGCCCTATCATAGAAGTTTAGTAGTGCATTTTACTCGCCATTCCACGCGCTTTAAGTTGCCGCCTAGCCCAGTACGCTATCTGAAATAGGAGCGACGTAAGTTGAACAAATGTGATAGAATTTTGCTGAATTATTAAATTAACCATAATATAAAATGATCTAATCCAGTCTCTGTTTGCCCTACCCTAGAAGTTTAATAGTGCATTTTAGTCGCCATTTCATGCGCTTTGAGATCCGGCTTAGCCCAATACGCTATCTGAAATAGGAGCGACGTAAATTGAACAAATGTGATAGAATTTCCCTGAAATCTTATATTAATCGAAATATAAAATGATCTAATCGGGTCTCTGATTGCCCTATCATAGAAGATTAGTAGTGCATTTTACTCGCCATTCCACGCGCTTTAAGATGCCGCCTAGCCCAGTACGCTATCTGAAATAGGAGCGACGTAACTTGAACAAATGTGATAGAATTACGCTGAATTCTTATATTAACCGTAATATAAAATGATCTAATCGGGTCTCTGTTTGCCTTATCCTAGAAGTTTAGTAGCGCATTTTACTCGCCATTTCATGCGCTTTGAGATGGCGCTTAGCCCAATACGCTATTTGGAATAGGAGCGACGTAAATTGAACAAATGTGATAGAATTTCCGTGAATTCTTATATTAACCTTAATGTAAAATGATCCAATCGGGTCTCTGTTCGCCCTACCATAGAAGTCTAATAGTGCATTTCACTCGCCATTTCATGCGCTTTGAGATGCCGCTTAGCCCAATACGCTATCTGAAATAGGAGCGACGTAAATTGAACAAATGTGATAGAATTTCGCAGAATTCTTATGTTAACCAAAATATAAAATGATCTAATCTGATCTGTGTTCGCCATAGCCTAGAAGTTTAATAGTGCATTTTGTTCGCCATTTCATGCGCTTTGTGATGCCGCTTAGCCCAATACGCTATCTGAAATAGGAGCGACGTAAATTGAACAAATGTGATAGAATTTCCCTGAAATCTTATATTAAACAAAATATAAAATGATCTAATCGGGTCTCTGATTGCTCTATCATAGAAGTTTAGTAGTGCATTTTACTCGCCCTTCCATGCGCTTTAAGATGCCGCCTAGGTCAGTAGGCTATCTGAAATAGGAGCGACGTAAATTGAACAAGTGTGATAGAATTTCACTGAATTCTTAAATTAACCATAATATAAAATGATCTAATCGGGTCTCTGTTTGCCTTATCCTAGAAGTTTAGTAGCGCATTTTACTCGCCATTTCATGCGCTTTGAGATGGCGCTTAGCCCAATACGCTATCTGAAATAGGAGCGACGTAAATTGATCACATGTGATAGAATTTCCCTGAATTCTTATATTAACCTTAATGTAAAATGATCTAATCGGGTCTCTGTTCGCCCTACCATAGAAGTCTAATAGTGCATTTCACTCGCCATTTCATGCGCTTTGAGATGCCGCTTAGCCCAATACGCTATCTGAAATAGGAGCGACGTAAATTGAACAAATGTGATAGAATTTTGCTGAATTCTTAAATTAAGCATAATATAAAATGATCTAATCGGGTCTCTGCTTGCCCAACCCTAGAAGTTTCGTAGTGCATTTTACTCGCCATTTCATGCGCTTTGAGATGCCGCTTCGCCCAATACGCTATCTGAAATAGGAGCGACGTAAATTAAACGAATGTGATAGAATTTCCCTGAAATCTTATATTAAACAAAATATAAAATGATCTAATCGGGCCTCTGATTGCCCTTTCATAGAAGTTTAGCAGTGCATTTTACTCGCCATTCCACGCGCTTTAAGGTGCCGCCGAGCCCAGTACGGTATCTGAAATATTAGCGACGTAAATTGAACAAATGTGATAGAATATTGCTGAATTCTTAAATTAACCATAATATAAAATGATTTAATCGGGTCTCTGTTTGACCTACCCTAGAAGTTTAATAGTGCATTTTACTCGCCATTTCATGTGCTTTGAGATGCCGCATAGCCCAATACGCTGTATGGAATAGGAGCGACGTAAATTGAACAAATGTGATAGAATTTCCCTGAATTCTTATATTAACCTTAATGTAAAATGATCTAATCGGGTCTCTGTTCGCCCTACCATAGAAGTCTAATAGTGCATTTCACTCGCCATTCCACGCGCTTTAAGATGCGGCCGAACCCAGTACGCTATCTGAAATAGGAGCGACGTAAATTGAACAAATGTGATAGAATTTTGCTGAATTCATAAATTAACCATAATATAAAATGATTTAATCGGGTCTCTGTTTGCCCTACCCTAGAAGTTTAATAGTGCATTTCACTCGTCATTTCATGCGCTTTGAGATGCCGCTAAGCCCAATAAGCTATCTGTAATAGGAGCGACGTAAATTTTACAAATGTGATAGAATTTCGTTGAATTCTTATATTAACCAAAATATAAAACGATCTAATCGGGTCTCTGATTGCCCTATCATAGAAGTTTAATAGTGCATTTTACTCGCCACTCCACGCGCTTTAAGATGCCGCCTAGCCCAGTACGCTATCTGAAATAGGAGCGACGTAACTTGAACAAATGTGATAGAATTTCGCTGAATTCTTATATTAACCAAAGTATAAAACGATCTAATCGGGTCTCTGTTTGCCCTACCCTAGAAGTTTAATCGTGCATTTTACACGCCATTTCATGCGCTTTGAGACGCCGCTTAGCCCAATACGCTATCTGAAATAGGAGCGACGTAACTTGAACAAATGTGATAGAATTTCGCTGAATTCTTATATTAACCAAAGTATAAAATGATCTAATCGGGTCTCTGTTTGCCCTACCCTAGAAGTTTAATCGTGCATTTTGCACGCCATTTCATGCGCTTTGAGATGCCGCTTAGCCCAATACGCTATCTGAAATAGGAGCGACGTAAATTGAACAAATGTGATAGAATTTCGCTGAATTCTTAAATTAACCATAATATAAAATGATCTAATCGGGTCCCTGTTTGCTCTACCCTAGAAGTTTAATAGTGCATTTTACTCGCAATTTCATGCGCTTTGAGGTGCCGCTTAACCCAATACGCTATCTGCAGTAGGAGCGACGTAAATTGAACAAACGTGATAGAATTTTGCTGAATTCTTAAATTAACCATAGTACAAAATGATCTAATCGGGTCTCTGTTTGCCCTACCCTAGAAGTTTAATAGTGCATTTTGCTCGCCATTTCATGCGCTTTGATATGCCGCTTAGCCCAATACGCTATCTGAAATAGGAGCGACGTAAATTGAACAAATGTGATAGAATTTCGCTGAATTCTTAAATTAACTATAATATAAAATGATCTAATCGGGTCACTGATTGCCCTATCATAGAAGTTTAATACTGCATTTTACTCGCCATTCCACGCGCTTTAAGATGCCGGCCAGCCCAGTACGCTATCTGAAATAGGAGCGACGTAATTTGAAGAAATGTGATAGAATTACGCTGAATTCTTTTATTAACCATAATGTAAAATGATCTGCTCGGGTCTCTGTTCGCCCTAGCCTAGAAGTTTAATAGTGCATTATACTCGCCATTTCATGCGCTTCGAGATACCGCTTAACCCAACACGCTATCTGCAATAGGAGCGACGTAAATTGAACAAACGTGATAGAATTTTGCTGAATTCTTAAATTAACCATAGTACAAAATGATCTAATCGGGTCTCTGTTTGCCCTACCCTAGAAGTTTAATAGTGCATTTTGCTCGCCATTTCATGCGCTTTGTGATGCCGCTTAGCCCAATACGCTATCTGAAATAGGAGCGACGTAAATTGAACAAATGTGATAGAATTTCCCTGAAATCTTATATTGAACAAAATATAAAATGATCTAATCGGGTCTCTGATTGCTCTATCATAGAAGTTTAGTAGTGCATTTTACTCGCCATTTCATGTGCTTTAAGCTGCCGCATAGCACAATAAGCAATCTGGAATAGCAGCGACGTAAATTGAACAAATGTGATAGAATTACGCCGCATTCTTATATTTACCGTGATATAAAATGATCTAATCGGGTCTCTGTTTGCCTTATCCTAGAAGTTTAATAGGGCATTTTACTCGCCATTTCATGCGCTTTGAAATGCCGCTTAGCCCAATACGCTATCTGAAATAGGAGCGACGTAAATTGAACAAGTGTGATAGAATTTCACTGAATTCTAAAATTAACCATAATATAAAATGATCTAATCGGGTCTCTGTTTGACCTACCCTAGAAGTTTAATAGTGCATTTTACTCGCCATTTCATGTGCTTTGAGATGCCGCATAGCCCAATACGCTATCTGAAATAGGAGCGACGTAAATTGAACAAATGTGATAGAATTTTGCTGAATTCTTAAATTAACCATAATATGAGATGATGTAATCGGGTCTCTGCTTGCCCTACCCTAGAAGTTTAATAGTGCATTTTACTCGCCATTTCATGCGCTTTGAGATGCCGCTTAGCCCAATACGCTATCTGAAATAGGAGCGACGTAAATTGAACAAATGTGATACAAATTCCCTGAAATCTGATATTAAACAAAATATAAAATGATCTAATCGGGTCTCTGATTGCCCTATCATAGAAGTTTAGCAGTGCACTTTACTCGTCATTCCACGCGCTTTAAGATGCCGCCTAGCCCAGTACGCTATCTGAAATAGGAGCGACGTAAATGGAACAGATGTGATAAAATTTAGCTGACAACTTAAATTAACCATAATATAAAATGATGTAATCGGGTCTCTGTTTGCCCAAGCCTAGAAGTTTAATAGTGCATTTTACTCGCCATTTCATGCGCCTTCAGATGCCTCTTAGCCCAATACGCTATCTGAAATAGGAGCGACGTAAATTGAACAAATGTGATAGAATTTCCCTGAAATCTTATATTAAACAAAATATAAAATGATCTAATCGGGTCACTGATTGCCCTATCATAGAAGTTTAATAGTGCATTTTACTCGCCATTCCACGCGCTTTAAGTTGCCGCCTAGCCCAGTACGCTATCTGAAATAGGAGCGACGTAAATTAAACAAATGTGATAGAATTTTGCTAAATTCTTAAAATAACCATAACATAAAATGATCTAATCGGGTCTCTGTTTGCCCTACCCTAGACGTTTAATAGTGCATTTTCCTCGCCATTTCATGCGCTTTGAGATGCCGCTTAGCCCAATACGCTATCTGAAATACGAGCGACGTAAATTGAACAAATGTGATAGAATTTCGCTGAATTCTTATATTAACCATAATATAAAATGATCTAATCGGGTCTCTGATTGCCCTATCATAGAAGATTAATAATGAATTTTACTCGCCACTCCACGCGGTTTAGGATGCCGCCTAGCCCAGTACGCTATCCGAAATAGGAGCGACGTAAATTGAACAAATGTGATAGAATTTTGCTGAATTCTTAAATTAACCATAATATAAAATGATCTAATCGGGTCTCTGTTTGCCCTACCCTAGAAGTTTAATAGTGCATTTTACTCGCCATTTCATGCGCTTTGAGATGCCGCTTAGCCCAATACGCTCTCTGAAATAGGAGCGACGAAAGTTGAACAAAGGTGATAGAATTTCGCTGAATTATTTTATTAACCAGAATGTAAAATGATCTAATCTGGTCTCTGTTCGCCCTAGCCTAGAAGTTTAATAGTGGATTTTACTCGGCATTCCACGCGCTTTAAGATGCCGCCTAGCCCAGGACGCAATCTGAAATGGGAGCGACCTAAATTGAACGAACGTGATAGAATTTTGCTGAATTCTTAAATTAACCATAATATAAAATGATCTAATCGGGTCTCTGCTTGCGCTACCCTAGAAGTTTAATAGTGAATTTTAGTCGCCATTTCATGCGCTTTGAGATGCCACATCACCCAATACGCTATCTGAAATAGGAGCGACGAAAATTAAACAAATGTGATAGAATTTCCCTGAAATCTTATATTAAACAAAATATAAAATGATCTAATCGGGTCTCTGATTGCCCTATCATAGAAGATTAGTAGTGCATTTTGCTCGCCATTCCACGCGCTTTAAGATGCCGCCTAGCCCAGTACGCTATCTAAATTAGGAGCGACGTAAGTTGAACAAATGTGATAGAATTTCGCTCAATTCTTAAATTAACCATAATATAAAATGATCTAATCGGGTCTCTGTTTGCCCTACCCTAGAACTTTAATGGTGCCTTTTACTCGTCATTTCATGCGCTTTGAGTTGCCGCTTAGCCTAATACGCTATCTGAAATAGGAGCGATATAAGTTGAACAAATGTGATAGAATTTCGCTGAATTCTTTTATTAACCATAATGTAAAATGATCTAATCGGATCTCTGTTCGCCCTAGCCTAGAACTTTAATAGTGCATTTTATTCGCCATTTCATACGCTTTGAGATGCCGCTTTGCCCAATACGCTATCTGAAATAGGAGCGACGTAAATTGAACAAATGTGATAGAATTTCACTGAATTCTTATATTAACCAAAATATAAAATGATCTAATCTGGTCTCTGTTCGCCCTAGCCTAGAAGTTTAATAGTGCATTCTATTCCCCATTCCACGCGCTTTAAGATGCCGCCTAGCCCAGTACATTATCTGAAATAGGAGCGACGTAAATTGAACAAATGTGATAAAATTTTGCTGACATCTTAAATTTACCATAATATAAAATGATTTAATCGGGTATCTGTTTGCCCTACCCTAGAAGTTTAATAGTGCATTTTAATCGCCATTTCATGCGCCTTCAGATGCCGCTTAGCCCAATACGCTATCTGAAATAGGAGCGACGTAAATTGAACAAATGTGATAGAATTTCGCTGAATTCTTAAATTAACCATAATATGAAATGATCTAATCGGGTCTCTGTTTGCCCTACCCTAGAAGTTTGATAGTGCATTTCACTCGTCATTTCATGCGCTTTGAGATGCCGCTAAGCACAATAAGCTATCTGGAATAGCAGCGACGTAAATTGAACAAATGTGATAGAATTACGCCGTATTCTTATATTTACCGTAATATAAAATGATCTAATCGGGTCTCTGTTTGCCTTATCCTAGAAGTTTAATAGGGCATTTTACTCGCCATTTCATGCGCTTTGAAATGCCGCTTATCCCAATACGCTATCTGAAATAGGAGCGACGTAAATTGAACAAATGTGATAGAATTTTGCTGAATTCTTAAATTAACCATAATATAAAATGATCTAATCGGGTGTCTGTTTACCCTACCCTAGAAGCTTAATATTGCATTTTACTCGCCATGTCATGCGCTTTGAGCTGCCGCTTAGCCCAATACGCTATCGGAAATAGGAGCGACGTAAGTTGAAAAAATGTGATAGAGTTTCGCTGAATTCTTTTATGAACCATAATGTAAAATGATCTAATCGGGTCTCTGTTCTCCCTAGCCTAGAAGTTTAATAGTGCATTTTATTCTTCATTTCATGCGCTTTGAGATGCCGCTTAGCCCAATACGCTATCTGAAATAGGAGCGACGTAAATTGAACAAATACGATAGAATTTCCCTGAAATCTTATATTAAACAAAATATAAAATGATTTAATCGGGTCTCTGATTGCCCTATCATAGAAGTTTAGTAGTGCATTTTACTCGCCATTCCACGCGCTTTAAGATGCCGCCTAGCCCAGTACGCTACCTGAAACAGGAGCGACGTAAGTTGAACAAATGTGATAGAATTACGCTGAATTCTTATATTAACCGTAATATAAAATGATATAATCGGGTCTCTGTTTGCCCTATCATAGAAGTTTAATAGTGCATTTTACTCGCCATTCCATGTGCTTTAAGGTGCCGCATAGCCCAATACGCTATCTGGAATAGGAGCGACGTAAATTGAACAAATGTGATAGAATTTCCCTGAATTCTTATATTAACCTTAATGTAAAATGATCTAATCGGGTCTCTGTACGCCCTACCATAGAAATCTAATAGTGCATTTTACTCGCCATTTCATGCGCTTTGAGATGCCGCTTAGCCCAATACGCTAACTGAAATAGGAGCGACGTAACTTGAACAAATGTGATAGAATTTCGCTGAATTCTTTTATTAACCATAATGTAAAATGATCTGATCGGGTCTCTGTTCGCCCTAGCCTAGAAGTTTAAGAGTGCATTTTATTCGACATTTCATGCGCTTTGAGATGCCGCTTAGCCGAATACGCTATCTGAAATAGGAGCGACGTAAATTGAACAAATGCGATAGAATTTCCCTGAAATCTTATATTAAACAAAATATAAAATGATCTAATCGGGTCTCTGATTGCCCTATCATAGAAGTTTAATAGTGCATTTTACTCGCCATTCCACGCGCTTTATGATGCCGCCTAGCCGAGTACGGTATCTGAAATAGGAGCTACGTAAGTTGAACAAATGTGATAGAATTACGCTGAATTCTTATATTGACCGTAATATAAAATGATGTAATCGGGCCTCTGTTTGCCCTATCATAGAAGTTTGATAGTGCATTTTACTCGCCATTTCATGTGCTTTAAGCTGCCGCATAGCCAATACGCTATCTGGAATAGGAGCGACGTAAATTGAACAAATGTGATAGAATTTCCCTGAATTCTTATATTAACCTTTATGTAAAATGATGTAATCGTGTCTCTGTTCGCCCTACCATAGAAGTCTAATAGTGCATTTCACTCGCCATTTCATGCGCTTTGAGATGCCGCTTAGCCCAATACGCTATCTGAAATAGGAGCGACGTAAATTGAACAAATGTGATAGAATTTCCCTGAAATCTTATATTAAACAAAATATAAAATGATCTAATCGGGTCACTGATTGCCCTATCATAGAAGTTTAATAGTGCATTTTACTCGCCATTCCACGCGCTTTATGATGCCGCATAGCCGAGTACGGTATCTGAAATAGGAGCTACGTAAGTTGAACAAATGTGATAGAATTACGCGGAATTCTTATATTGACCGTAATATAAAATGATGTAATCGGGCCTCTGTTTGCCCTATCATAGAAGTTTGATAGTGCATTTTACTCGCCATTTCATGTGCTTTAAGCTGCCGCATAGCCCAATACGCTATCTGGAATAGGAGCGACGTAAATTGAACAAATGTGATAGAATTTCCCTGAATTCTTATATTAACCTTTATGTAAAATGATGTAATCGTGTCTCTGTTCGCCCTACCATAGAAGTCTAATAGTGCATTTCACTCGCCATTTCATGCGCTTTGAGATGCCGCTTAGCCCAATACGCTATCTGAAATAGGAGCGACGTAAATTGAACAAATGTGATAGAATTTCCCTGAAATCTTATATTAAACAAAATATAAAATGATCTAATCGGGTCTCTGATTGCCCTATCATAGAAGATTAATAGTGAATTTTGCTCGCCACTCCACGCGGCTTAGGATGCCGCCTAGCCCAGTACGCTATCCGAAATAGGAGCGACGTAAATTGAACAAATGTGATAGAATTTTGCTGAATTCTTAAATTAACCATAATATAAAATGATCTAATCGGGTCTCTGTTTGCCCTACCCTAGAAGTTTAAAAGTGCATTTTACTCGCCATTTCATGCGCTTTGAGATGCCGCTTAGCCCAATACGCTATCTGAAATAGGAGCGACGTAAGTTGAACAAATGTGATAGAATTACGCTGAATTCTTATATTAACCGTAATATAAAATGATCTAATCGGGTCTCTGTTTGCCCTACCCTAGAAGTTTAATAGTGCATTTCACTCGCCATTTCATGCGCCTTCAGATGCCGCTTAGCCCAATACGCTATCTGAAATAGGGGCGACGTAAATTGAACAAATGTGATAGAATTTTGCTGAATTCTTAAATTAACCATAATATAAAATGATCTAATCGGGTCTCTGTTTGCCCTACCCTAGAAGTTTAATAGTGCATTTTACTCGCCATTTCATGCGCTTTGAGATGCCGCTTAGCCCAATACGCTATCTGAAATAGGAGCGACGAAAGTTGAACAAAGGTGATAGAATTTCGCTGAATTATTTTATTAACCAGAATGTAAAATGATCTAATCTGGTCTCTGTTCGCCCTAGCCTAGAAGTTTAATAGTGGACTTTACTCGGCATTCCACGCGCTTTAAGATGCCGCCTAGCCCAGTACGCAATCTGAAATAGGAGCGACCTAAATTGAACGAATGTGATAGAATTTTGCTGAATTCTTAAATTAACCGTAATATAAAATGATCTAATCGGGTCTCTGTTTGCCCTGCCCTAGAAGTTTAATAGTGCATTTCACTCGTCATTTCATGCGCTTTGAGATGCCGCTAAGCACAATAAGCTATCTGGAATAGCAGCGACGTAAATTGAACAAATGTGATAGAATTACGCCGCATTCTTATATTTACCGTGAAATAAAATGATCTAATCGGGTCTCTGTTTGCCTTATCCTAGAAGTTTAATAGGGCATTTTACTCGCCATTTCATGCGCTTTGAAATGCCGCTTAGCCCAATACACTATCTGAAATAGGAGCGACGTAAATTGAACAAGTGTGATAGAATTTCGCTGAATTCTTTTATTAACCATAATGTAAAATGATCTGATCGGGTCTCTGTTCGCCCTAGCCTAAAAGTTTAAGAGTGCATTTCATTCGCCATTTCATGCGCTTTGAGATGCCGCTTAGCTGAGTACGCTATCTGAATTAGGAGCGGCGTAAATTGAACAAATGTGATAGAAATTCCCTGAAATCTGATATTATACAAAATATAAAATGATCTAATCGGGTCTCTGATTGCCCTATCATAGAAGTTTAGTAGTGCATTTTACTCGCCATTCCACGCGCTTTAAGATGCCGCCTAGCCCAGTACGCTATCTGAAATAGGAGCGACGTAAATTGAACAAGTGTGATAGAATTTTGCTGAATTCTTAAATTAACCATAATATAAAATGATCTAATCGGGTCTCTGTTCGCCCTACCATAGAAGTCTAATAGTGCATTTCACTCGCCATTCCACGCGCTTTAAGACGCCGCCGCGCCCAATACGCTGTCTGAAATAGGAGCGACGTAAATTGAACAAATGTGATAGAATTTTGCTGAATTCTTAAATTAACCGTAATATAAAATGATCTAATCGGGTCTCTGTTTGCCCTAGCCTAGAAGTTTAAGAGTGCATTTTATTCGCCATTTCATTCGCTTTGAGATGCCGCTTAGCCGAATACGCTATCTGAATTAGGAGGGACGTAAATTGAACAAATGTGATACAAATTCCCTGAAATCTGATATTAAACAAAATATAAAATGATCTAATCGGGTCTCTGATTGCCCTATCATAGAAGTTTAGTAGTGCACTTTACTCGCCATTCCACGCGCTTTAAGATTCCGCCTAGCCCAGTACGCTATCTGAAATAGGAGCGACGTAAATTGAACAGATGTCATAAAATTTAGCTGACATCTTAAATTAACCATAATATAAAATGATCTAATCGGGTCTCTGTTTGCCCAACCCTAGAAGTTTAATAGTGCATTTTACTCGCCATTTCAGGCGCCTTCAGATGCCTCTTAGCCCAATACGCTATCTGAAATAGGAGCGACGTAAATTGAACAAATGTGATAGAATTTCCCTGAAATCTTATATTAAACAAAATATAAAATGATCTAATCGGGTCACTGATTGCCCTATCATAGAAATTTAATAGTGCATTTTACTCGCCATTCCACGCGCTTTAAGTTGCCGCCTAGCCCAGTACGCTATCTGAAATAGGAGCGACGTAAATTGAACGAATGTGATAGAATTTTGCTGAATTCTTAAATTAACCATAACATAAAATGATCTAATCGGGTCTCTGTTTGCCCTACCCTAGAAGTTTAATAGTGCATTTTACTCGCCATTTCATGCGCTTTGAGATGCCGCTTAGCCCAATACGCTATCTGAAATAGGAGCGACGAAAGTTGAACAAAGGTGATAGAATTTCGCTGAATTATTTTATTAACCAGAATGTAAAATGATCTAATCTGGTCTCTGTTTGACCTACCCTAGAAGTTTAATAGGGCATTTTACTCGCCATTTCATGTGCTTTGAGATGCCGCATAGCCCAATACGCTATCTGGAATAGGAGCGACGTAAATTGATCAAATGTGATAGAATTTCCATGAATTCTTTTATTAACCTTAATGTAAAATGATCTAATCGGGTCTCTGTTTGCCCTACCATAGAAGTCTAATAGTGCATTTCACTCGCCATTTCATGCGCTTTGAGATGCCGCTTAGCCCAATACGCTATCTGAAATAGGAGCGACGTAAGTTGAAAAAATGTGATAGAGTTTCGCTGAATTCTTTTATGAACCATAATGTAAAATGATCTAATCTGGTCTCTGTTCGCCCTAGCCTAGAAGTTTAATAGTGGATTTTACTCGGCATTCCA